>CAUYRH010147683.1:0-41068 GCA_963574655.1 Perodicticus potto | reverse complement strand
GGATAGAGTGCTGTGACATCACAGCTCACAGCAACCTCCAATTCCTGGGCTCAAGCGAGTCTCCTGCCTCTGCCTCCCAAGTAGCTGGGACTACAGGCGTCGAGCCTCCATCCCCACTTTTTAACTGCATTTGTCACATAGGTTAAGTGAATGCGAGTGGAGGGAATACATACCTTAATAAATAAAGGGACTTGCTGTGAAATTTTGGTGTGTGAAGTCTTCCTATCTGGGAAACTCACATGTGTGTACCTGCTGCTTGCAGACTCACACTTGGACATTTTCTCCGGGGTTCCTGGGTCAGGGAGACCATCTCTCTGTCTTGTGTCTTCTAGACAGTTAGGCAATCCGAGATCGGTTTGGTTTAGAAAACAGAGTTTGCTGTTTCCCCCTTGAAAAGCAACCAGGCAGTTAGTTAAGGTCTCACAGGAGAAATGAGGATGCCGCTGAAGGCGCAGGCCCACTCCCAAACACTGTGATCACTACTGTCATTCGCTTGATCCTTTATTCACTCACTGTCCGTCGTTCTCCTGCTCTGTGCCCGGCACTGTGTCGGTGCTGAGGTTGAGAGATGCAAGAAGAAGTGACAGTCCTGTTCTTTGCAGAAGGAGTCACAGATAGACAAAAAGTGCCATGTAATCAGTGCTCCGATGGGGACCTGTGCAGACTTGTGGCCTCAGAGGGAAAGGCGGGTTTTCTCGTACTTGCGGAGGGGAGTTGGGAACATCTTCGGAGTTCAGGGCCTCTTTACGCTGACTTCTGATAGATGAGAAGAATTGTTTGCTGAACAGAGAGAAAGGGGGAAAAGAAAACTAAGGAAGGTGGAGGGGACAGATCCACGAAGGTATGAAGCAGGAGTAGCAGGTGTGCTGGGAAATGGTGAGGGATTTGTCATCTACTGTTGTCCAGAGACTTGCCGCTCAGGGTTTGATGTGTGGACCTACAGCGCTGACATTGCCAGGGAAGCTGCTGGAACGGCGGAATCTTGAGCTCTACCCTGGACCAACGAAGTCAGAATCTACATTTAAACAAGATCCCCCAGGTGGTTCCCACGCGCTTAGAAGTTAAAGAAAAAGGGGAAAAGAGGCCGGGCATGGTGGTTCATGCCTGTAATCCCAGCACTCTGAGAGGCCGAGGTCAGTGGATCACCAGAGCTGAGGATTTTGAGACCAGCCTGAGCAAGAGCAAGACCCCATCGCTACTAAAACTAGAAAAACTAGCCAGGTGTTGTGGCTCACACCTGTATCCCCAGCTACTCAGGAGGCTGAAGCAGGAGGACCGTTTGAGCCCAGGAGTTTGAGGTCGGCGTGAGCTACAGTGATACCACAGGGTGGCATCTGTGGCACTCAGTTCAGGGTGACAGAGTAAGACTCTGTCTCAACAAACAAACAAGCAAACAAACACCCTAGGCAAAGAGGTGTTTTTAAACTAGCACACACCAAATCATCTGCAGGTTTGTAAAAAAAATATCACCAGAGTTTCTGAAAATCAGTAGCTCTGAGTGTGGCCGGAGAATGTGCGTTTCTCTAAAGTGCCCAGATGACACTGACGCTGCTGGTCCACGCATCAGACTCCATAGAACCACGGCGATGGGGTGGAACAGGATGGGAAAGCTTTGGGAAATGAGCTTAGGCCGCTAGCAGGATTCAGATCCTGATGGGCCTAGTCTGGGGAGGAGTTTGGACTTTGCCTGAAGTGCTGGGGACCACCGTGGAGTTGGTACCCCGGAGCGCAACATGGCCCACCTTCATGTTGGGGAGATCTCCCTGGCAGCATGTGAGGGTGGACGGGAGGACGGACGGGAGGATGGATGGGAGGTTGGATGGCAGGATAGGCTGTCTCCAAATTCCAGGTGAGGCTGATGCCTTTTAAACAAAGTCAGTGGCAGTAGAGATGGCTTCAGGGTAAAACTGGTGGTCAGACTGACTGGGTGGGAGGGTGGGAGACATAGCCCCCTCCCCCTGGGGCCTGGGGGCTGGGGAACAGCCTGCTGCTCAGCCCTCCCCTTTCACACCCACAGAGCCGCCCACCTTACTTGCGTCCTCAGCAGCCGGCCTCTGGCTCCATCTGACAGGTTTCAGCCTGCAGCGTTTGAAGAAAGGGCTGCAGTAAACCATTCAGAAATAGGATTTATTAATGGGAGGCATGTAATTACTGCCAGACGCAGCAATCTGAAGAGTTTATGGCCTAAGTGTCTGGTGTCATTCATTAAAACAAACTGGGGCCTTGGCATGGATGCCGTCACCCTGGGACCAGACCCGTCTGCTCCTGTGATGGCCCCTCCCTTGGGTCTGCAAGTGGAGCCTGGCTCAGCAGGCCAAGGCAGATAAGTCACCAGGGTGGGGAGTCCAGCTCTGGGACTGACTTTGCTGGGCCCCCTAGGAGGAGCAGGTCCTAAGGGTAGGATTCCTGGAGGGGATGGTGGCCTGTCTGTTTTTGTCTCCTGGACCTCTGATTCCATAGTCATGTGCCAGAGACCCATCACCGAGGAGGGACTCCCACGCTTGAATCTTCCCCAAAGCCTTCTTCCTGCCTTTTTTTTTTTTTGAGGCAGAGTCTCACTATGTCGCCCTTGGTAGAGTCCTGTGGTGTCACAGCTCACAGCAACCTCCAACTCTTGGGTTTAGTGATTCTCTTGCCTCAGCCTCCCAAGTAGCTGGGACTAAAGGTGCCCACCACAACGCCCGGCTATTTTTTTGTTGCAGTTGTCATTGTTGTTTAGCAGGCCTTGACTGGGTTTGAACCTGCCAACTCCAGTGTTTGTGGCCGGTGCCCTAACCACAGAGCTACACCAGGTCTTCCCTTCTGGATTTCACCAGCCCCTATGGTGCAGCTGGCAGAGGTGAGCATCGCCTCTTGACAAGTGGGACACTGAGGCCCAGAGAGGCTTAGGGAGTCTCCCAAGGTCTTATGGGCCAAGCAGCGCTTCCGTATGGCGCCCCCAAGAGGCCATGCTGGAAGCCCCAGCTCGGTGGTGAGGATGCTGGTTTGTCTCCAGGGCAGACAAGTGGCCAGGATGGGTGTGAGGGTTAAATAGCTCTGCAGGGCCTGCTGCCACCCATCCTCCTCTCCCCTAACTTGTGACCCTCTCCTGGCCTCCCAGGAAGCCTCACATGACTCAGGACAGAGACGTTGATGCTCCGATGAGATAATGGAGGGAATATGCTTCGGAAAATCCTTGCACACCATTCAAATGTGAGGTAATAATCAGAAAGCGGATCTGCTATCACCCTGCCAAGAAACCAGCAACTTTTGAGACAAAAAGCAGACCAGAGAAGTCTAGAGTCCTCATCATCCTGATTGGTTTGGGATAGAGGAATTTTTCTGCCCTTTTGAACAAACCTTTATCTCAAAGGTTATTTTATATTGAGAGAGAATATCTGTAAAGTACAACATGAGATGCACAGTAGGCTGTGAATATCTGGCAGGAACTAGTTTACTGCTTAGGACACGGTTCCATCCAGCTGCAAATCTTTCTGCGGAGGGGCTGGTGTCTTAATTATCTCAGTATCCCCCAGCGCCCAGCTCAGGGTCTGGCCTGTGGTATGTGCCCAGCAATTATTTAAACTGATTCCATCCTATTCCATGGGTCCTTTGAAAGCAGAGCCTATGTTTTACTCAGGTCTCTCTTTCCAGAGCCAAGCCTACTATCTGGCACAAAGTAGGTGCTTGGTAAATTCCAGTTGAATTGACATTAAGCACAGAGAAAAATGAGGCAGATTAGCTGGAGTCTGCACTGAACACGGAGGAACCTGGGGCCAGGGAGGGAAGGAGCCTGGGGTTTGTAGCCTGAACAGGTACTGGTCCAATGACAGGGTCACTTCAAAGGCAGTGGTGGGCAGGGAAGGGGGCTGTGGTTTCCCAAATGCCTTTCTGGCTGGGAGGGAGCCTCAGCGGGCAGCCAGGGTTAGGTTGGGGGAGGCTGGCAGCAAAAGGGAGGCCTCGGCTGGAGCTGCAGAGACAGGAACAAATGAGCCAGAGGAAAGGAAGCAGCTCAGATGGAGACGAAAAGCACTCGCACTTGAAATCTCCTTTCTCTCTTTGCATCTGTAGGAACTTACGTGGCAGCGATGTGTGAGCAGGAAGGAAAACAGGCTTTGCAGTCAAATAAATCTGCGTGCAGAGGCTCTCGGTGAAAGCCAGGCCTGCAGGGTCCTGAGTGTGATGTTTTGTTTCTCTGAATCTCCATTTCTTCATCTTAACAAAAACAACAGGATGAGTGATTCTCAGCTTACAGCATTGTTGTGGATATCAAAAGAGTGTTTTTTAAGTAATAAAACAGCCATTTATTAAGCCCCTGCTCTCTACAAGACACTGCACCCCCAGGAGCTCTATGGATTAATTAGTAATCCCCGAATCACCCTGCAAGGTATTTTATATCATCCCTGGTCCCCACTGCAGGAACCTGAAGTTCAGAGGCATAGAACAATTTGCTCAAGTGATAAAGTGAGAAATCTGAGCAGCTTCTGCCTGTAAGGACATCCCTGTGGATGGATATGGACCTGGCAGTTGCATTTCATGTCAAGCCTAAAGCTCCAGCCTCCCGACTGTCCCCACTTTATCTCCCTCCATCTCCACCCTTTTTTGTTTTTTAAACAAAGCTACACCTTTGGCTAACCTGGCAATCTATGAAAGACGGGTAAGTTCCACTAAGTGATTTCAACAGGATTTGATTCCCTTCGTCCAGGCGCTTTTCGGCTTCAATGGGACGTGGATCAGGAAATTATTTCTAGGTGTTTCTATAAAGGAAGAGGAAAAGCTGCTGAAAGTTCAACTTTTGGACACTCCAACAGCATCTGAAATATCAAAAACTATCCTTCCCAAAGAAAACTATCAACTCTTTTGCCTTTAAAAAAAAAATTTTTTTCTTTGAAGTTTAAGCCAAAGATGAGATAAATGTGAAAGGTAAGGAAAGCAAATTAACTTTGATTGCAACCTACCATGTGCCTGTTCTGCATGTACTGTCTTCCCACCTGCTCGCGGCAACCCTGGATGGGAGGCACCGTTGGATGCATTTTCCACATGAGAGTGCTCAGGAAGGGAAGCTTTGGTCTGAGATCTGCATAGTGATTTGGCATTAAAGCCACAATTCAAACCTTGGCCTTCTTGTTCCTGAAATCTGGGTCTTTCTTCTTCCAATCTGTGCTTCTTAGTGCCCGTGTCTCCTGACGGGAACTGGTGCATCTTCTTTCCTTAAAGAACCCATCCTTCAGTCCTGAATAGCCCCCGGAGAGATCTGGCCATTTCAGAAGAAAAAGGAATTCTAGCTTTAAGACTGTGTGGGACCACCAAAGGTCCTTACTAGACAACGCAGGCAAGCATGCTTTGTTGGGAAGGTGCTCTTAGTGAAATGGGCCCTGGTTGGATGGTTCTATTTTTAGATGTGAACTTAGGCATTAAGAGCAGGTGTTTTTTTTGAGGATGGATTGGGCTTGGGGAAGGAGGAAACAGGAATCAAGCAGTTTATCCAACTCAGAGTAAGTGTTAGGAATTTAAGTAACCCAAGTTCCATTATTTAGAGGTTTTACTTAGATCCAGCCTCCTACAGGTGGAAGATGGTCCTATCTGTCTTACCTTGTTTCATTTTCAATGCACTCTTGGACAGCATCCTAGAAAAATCCAAACAAGCTACCAGATCCTTACTTTGCATGCCATCCTCAGGGATTCTTCCCAGGTAGTGGAAAGCTCATAGGCTTTGGAGTTCACGAGATAGGAGTTTGACTTTCAGCCATGCCACTGATCTGTGCGGCTTTGGATAAGCCAGCTAAGATCTCTAACCTCAGGTCCCCCATCTGTTAAATGAGTATAATAATGTCTGCATTTTCATGTTGTCATGGTTGTAAAGAGCTTGACGCTCCGCAGACACTCATTAAATGCTAGTTACTTTTTTCCCATGTATCTCAAAGTGAAAATTCTCTATATTCTCTTCGGTCGAGAAGTGGGCATGAAATGATGACCCGCACTTTTTAGGACAGCTTGGATCCACCCAGATTGTTGGCAGGGATGATCAGCCTGAGTTTAAGACTTAAGCCAATGCCCATTATGTCATTATGGAGCCTGCAAAAGTGATTACTAACGTTACTTTTCCAGTTCACTGCAGAGCAGAGGGGAGAGTTTTTCACACTGCTGGCGTTTTGTTGGAGCAGGACGATATGAATCACAGATGGCTTCCTCGGCAGATGTGGCCCTGCAGAACTGCGGGGCTGGTTTATAAGGGGTTTAATGAAAAACTGGCACCCTTCCAGACCTGAATCAACCCTCTGGAGCTCTCGGCTTCTGCACACACAAACCAGTCTGCAAACGTGCACCCCGTTGATGGTGTGGGGAACGCTGGGGTGAAAAGTTCTTACCTGAGAAACAAAGCCAAACTGATCTGGCCAAGTTCACAGGCTTGGGGCCTGGGAGATGGAACAGTGACGTGGAAGGGAAGTTGGTAGGGGGAGAGCAGCTGCATCTGGAGCAAGATGACCTGGGCTCAGGTAGAACAATGACTTCCCCAGATGCTTGGGGCACACGGTACCATCTTTCTTATTCTTCGGATTAGAAGTAAGCAGGAGCCACAGTGGGAGATAAAGAACATCGAAATAGTTTCAGTTTAGCTCGTGCTGTAGACTGGAATTGGGCTTGCCTCCTCTTGAAATGCTCTTACTCATCAAATGGTCAGCGGTTATTTTTCATCTATTGTGTTTTGTTATCAATGTCATTCCTTGGGGAAGGCTTCCTTGAATACTTCCCTGAAATAGAGCCTCCAAGCTCTTTGCAATGTTCTATCTTGGCTGTGCGTTTTATGGCATATCAATTTATTTGCTGATTTGCTTGCTGTTTTAGCCCTTTAGTAAAATATAAGCTCCTTGGGGGTAGGAACTCTGTTCATCTTGGCCAACACAGCACAGTTCCTGGTGGAGGGCAGGGCACATGGTGAACAGTCAATAAATATTGTCGGATGAGTGAATAAACTTTGTGACAAAAATAAAATAGATTAGTCTTTGCAGCTTAATGCCACCATCTACAAGCTGTGTAACAGTCCAAATTACTTAATCTTTATCTGTAAAAAAAGGGATAAAAATATAACGCATGATAACAGTTTATGGAAAATAGCATCTAGCATGTAAGAAATAGTCAATAAATAGAAGCTATCATTATGCAACGGTTGAAGAATTAAGTTAACCACCAAGAAGTATTTATCAATATTTCCATTTAGCTCTTATCTATTGAGTATCCAGTGTCTGCCATACCCCCAACCAAGCACTTTTACATGTACCATCTTATGTCATTCTTCACAATGACGTTATGAGCTATTCTTCCCATTTTAGAACAAAAGAAATGAAGCCTTAGATTAAATGGCTTGAACGGGCTTACATAGCTACTCAGTGGCAGAGGCAATATTAACTCCATTTCTATTTTTAAAGCCATAATTTTTCCCCATAATTCCAGCCTGCTTCCTATTAACAATCACTCTGGATAAATAAACATAAGGAAGCCACATTCTCTGTCCTCCGGGGGCTCTGGTTTAGGCGATAAGACACGTGTAAGAGTAAAAGGAACACTAATAAAAACCAAAGTTTTTTTTTTTGTGTGCTGCTTTGAAGTTTACAAAGCTTGTCCCTCTATTTACAACACATTCAGGTTTTAAAAGATTCTTATCCAGGAAATATAAATAATTCATACAAGTCAATAAGAAAAAGACAAATAACCCAATGGAAAAATCGACAGATTATAAACAGGCAACTCAGATAGCCAGTAATCCCATGAAGAGGGGCTTGGCAGTACGAGCTGTTGGGGAAGTTCAAATGAGAGCACTGAGAGACCACTTCCCACCTGTCAGATAGGCAAAGAGTCAGTAAGAGCAACCCAAGTGTTGATGAAAACAGGAGATGGGAGCTACCAGACCAAGCTGGTTGGGACTGTAAATTGGTAAAATCAGTTTGGGGAGCAACTAGTATACTTCGTAGGGGTCAAGCCCACGGAACCAAGGCTTTCCCAATGACCCAAAACCTTATATAGCAGTGTTTTTCAATCTTCTTTTTATTTTTTTCTCTTGAATCTATAGTTAAACTTCCATATCCCACTAAATTATGTTTCTCAAAAAAAAAAAAAAAAAGTTAAAAAAAAGAAATATGGTGCCAAAGGAGATGTGCCATGACATTCAGTGCCAGCGTTTTATATCATAGTGAAATATTAGAACAATCTAACAGTACAGCGGTCGGGGAAAGGTAAACAAATGGGTCATTGGAGGTGGAATGTAAAATGGCAGCTGGAAGAGTAAATGAGAGCTGCGCTTAGCAACATGGAAATGGATTGCTGAATAATACAGAGCAAGCTGAGGACAGGCGGACAGGGTATCATTTATGCACGTTTCAGAAACGGTGCTGCATGTTTGAAATTAACTCTGATTCTCCACCATGAAGATCTGATCAGGAGTAATACATGCTGGTAGATGGTAATAATTACCTCTGGGAAGGAGACAGAGAAAGTTTATAAAAAGGACTTGTACGAAATCTTCAACTGAATGTTTTCCTCCAAAAAAAAAATAATAATCTGGGCTGGTGCAGTGGCTCATGCCTGTAATCCTAGCACTCTGGGAGGCTGAGGCCAGTGCTTGAGCTTAGGAGTTTGAGACGAACCTGAGCAAGAGAGAGACCCATCTCTACTAAAAATAGAAAAACTAGCCTGGCGTTGTGGAAGGTGTCTGTAGTTCCAGCTACTCAGGAGACTAAGGCAAGAGGATCACTTGAGCCCAAGAGACTGAGTTGCTGTGCGCTATGATGACACCATGACACTCTACTGTGGGTGACAAAGTGAGACTATGTCAAAAAAAAAAAAAAAAAGCAAAAATAAACAAACAAACAAGAAAACAACTGAAGCAAATATGGCAATGTATTGACAATGTTAGCTCCGGGGGGTGGGTTCAGTGTATTTGTTATATTTGTCTCTGAACATTTCTGCATGTATGGGATATTTGATAAACCAAACGCACACCTAACCCTGAGCTTTCCCCCTAAACTGTCTAATCTGTTCCTCATTAAGACCTGAAGGTAGCAACGAAAGGGAAGCAGTTAAACTCTGTAGTTTCAGACTTTCTCTCTTGGGCCACCTGTCTTTTGTTGGGCTGATAGGGGCTGCAGGGCTGGTGCGAAGAGGCTAATAGATTTTCATTAGAAAGGGCCAGCAGCTGTGGTGAGGGCGGGGCAGGGGTCAGGAAAAAGGTGGAGGAAACCAGGAGGGCCAGGGTGCTGAGGTTTTGAGAAAGGGTTAAAGAAACTGAGGTTCAGAGAAGGAGACTAATTTACCCAATATCCTACAGGAGTGGAGCTGGAGTCCTCACTCCCCGCATTACCTAACTCTGTTTAGGTTCAAGGCAAGGGTGCTCTAAGGGCAGAATCATGGATACTGTGTATGGACAGATCCGGGTAAGATGCCAGCTCAGCTGTTTAGTATTCTCTGTGTGACTTTAGGTACCCCAAGCTTGGGTCTCTGTTAGCTCTCTAAGAGTGTCATTGAGAAGAACAAATAAGATAATGTGTATAGGCTCAGTGCCTGTGGCTCAACAAGTAAGGTGCCAGCCACATACACCTGAGCTGGCCGGTTCAAATCCAGCCCAGACCTGCCAAACAACAATGACGGCTTCAACCAAAAAGTGGCCCGGCGTTGTGGTGGGTGCCTGTAGTCCCAACTACTTGGGAGGCGGAAGCAAGAGACTCGCTTGAGCCCAGGAATTGGAGGTTGCTATGAGCCATGATGCCACAGCACTCTACCCAGGGTGAGAGCTTGAGGCTCTGTCTCAAAAAAAAAAAAAAAAAAAAAAAGATAATGTGTATAAAGGGACTGGGGGAAATTGTACTGTGTCTAAATCTTGGCGTTTCCTCCATAAGTAACAGATAATACCACCATCAGTGGTACCATTCCAATTTGTTTTAGCCATTCTTTAATAACTTGTCTTATGACCTTCTCCTTCCACTTCCTCCTTTCCCCAGCCTTAGTCTGGACATTTTTCTTTGGGCAAGCAATCAATTTATCCGTGTCCAACAATTAGTTTCAAGATTCTAGTGAAGGTTGCCAAACTCAGAGACAAGGAGAAAGATCACCTCCTTTCCTAAGAGTGAAGTCAGAGATCTCATCAATTTTGGGAGTAGTCACATCATGCATCTCTGAGAGTGTCTGTAGTGAGAATAAGATGGAGTCAGTCAGGCCAGGGCTGAGACTAAACAGCTGGTCTGGCTGTGGTTTGGGTCCTAAACCTCTTGCCTTCCATCTTTCCTGTTTTGTAAATTTGGCTTTAACCTTAAAGTGCATTTCTTGAGTACTTTAGGAAAATTGAGTTAGGAGATTAAATTTTCACTTGTTATATAATGCTGTTATATGGGTTATGTGTTATGTCAATTATTGTTTATTACGGGTCATGGGTTATGGTGATTACTGTTGTTTAAGGTAAGTGTTAATTACTGTTATTCAAGATAAGGGTCAGTATGGTTCTTGCTCTTAACTTTTATGTATAAAATTGTGATTCTGGAAATAGAACAGAAACATCTTGGAGAGGCTACTTTCACTGTGCTCCAGAATTGCTGGCCTTCTGACAAATAAAGTTTGGTGGACCTATCCCCATCTCTGCATATTGGCTGACAAGCACCAGGACCCTCATTGTCCGGTAATATCTCTACTGAACTACTGACTAAAACTCCTGAGTCTTTTTATATAACTTACAATTGAAATATGTCCTTCGCCCACTCTACACAGTTAGATTTTCCAATACAAATGAAGGATCTTGAGTACAAAAAGAAAGATGAATATAACAAAAAAAAAATTCTAGTGCTATGGAGGAAATAAAATTTGTTTGATGTTTTGCTGGATTCTGTTTGCTAGGATATTGTTGAATATTTTTGCATCAATATTCATTAGTGATATTGGTCTATAATTTTCTTTTCTTGTTGGGTCTTTTCCTGGTTTGGGGATCAAGGTGAAGTTTGCTATATAGAATGTGTTGGGTAGTATTCCTTCTTTTCCTATATTTTGGAAAAGGTTGAGTAATATAAGTACTAGTTCTTCTTTAAAGGTTTGGTAGAATTCTGAGGTGAAGCCATCTGGTCCTGGGCTTTTCTTTTTAGGAAGATTTTGTATAGTTGATGCTATTTCAGAACTCGATGTAGGCCTATTCAATATTTCCACTTCATTCTGGCTGAGTCTAGCAAGGTGGCATGCTTCCAAGTATTGGTCTATTTCTTCATATTTTTGTATTTCTGAGAATAGAGTTTTTGGTAGTATTCATTAAGGATTTTTTGAATTTCTGTTGTTATTTCATCTTTACCATTTCTGATTGATGAAATTAGAGGTTTTACTCTTTTTTGCCTGGTTAGGTTAGCCAAAGGTTTATCTACTTCATTGACCTTTTCAAAAAGCCAACTTTTTAATTTATTGATCTATTGTGTAATCCTTTTGTTTTCAATTTCATTTAATTCTGCTCTAATTTTGGTTATTTCTTTTCTTCTGCTGGGTTTGGGATTGGCATGATCTTCCTTTTTCAGTTGCTTGAGATGTCCCATTAAGTTGTTAACTTCCTCTCTTTCCATTGGAGGAAATAAAATTGCTTTTATTTTGTGAGTTATATTATGATCTTACAGGTTCTTAAAAAAAAAAGATTGTTAAATGTGCTATCAATCATTGTCATTGTTCTTTTTGATTTCCTAAATTGATGTGACTAGTGAGAATTCCTTCAAATCAATTCCTATGTCCTTTGGAGACATCTCCTTCAATCTTTGAGTTCCTGCTTGTTTTCGGACATAAGATGTTTGAAGGCGTTATTTGTCCCAGAGCCCAAATTGGCTATGTCTCCAAGGAGCACTGATTTCTTCTGGTGGAGAATGGTGTTTAGAAATCAAGATTTGGGTGCTATATGTGTTCTCTACTACTGGGGTGTCATGGCTTCGGGGCCCTTTCAGTGTAGATTGCAAATAAATAAATGCGTGTCTCTCTCTTTCTCCTCTCCTTCCCCCACTGCAGTCTCTGATGATATCTTTATGTGTCAGCAGTGTTCTAATATTTGATCAAGCACTGTTCTGGTTCTAAGATGTTTTTGGATGAGATTAACATTTAAATCAGAGGATTTGAGGCAGAGCAGATTTCCCTCCATGATGCCAGTGAGCCACGTTCAATCCTTTGAAGGCCTGAATTGAACCAGAGACTGACCTCCCCTAAGCAAGAGGGGCCTCTCCAGCGGGGTCCTCAGACCTGAGCGGCAGCTTCGGCTCCTCTCTGGACCTCCAGGCTGCGGGCCCTCTCTGCCGATTTGGGAGTCTTCATAATCCTGGGAGCCACTACCTGGAAGAAATCTCTGTCTTCCGATGGATACACACATCCTATTGGTTCCATTTCACTGAAGAATCCTGATTAACATTGAGGTTGCTAATTTCACAACATAGTGCTCTTGCTCACTTTCCTTGTTCGTATGTGTAAACTCCCATCTTTTACAGTGAGAATCATGGCTTCCAAAAATTTTCAATATTTACTCATTTGTTCTAGGACTCTTCAATACCATGAAAGAAAGTATTACTGAATGCAGAATATAAATGTCTTAACACAATAACTAAGAAAATGCCATGAAGGGTATGTTAACCAGTTTGATGAAAATATTTCAGATTGTATATGAAACCAGCACATTGTACCCCATGATTGCACTCATATACACAGCAATGATTTAATAAAAAAGAAAAAAAAAAAAGAAAGTAAAAAATTGGGAGAAATGTTCTGCATGAGATAAAACTACAGAGACCTGGCAACCCAAAGCAGTGCCTGATACTGGTTTGGATTCTGGACACTACTGGGAAACTTTGAATATGAGCCATATGTTAGATATTGTATAAAACTAAAATTCTTGGGTCTGACAATGATATTGTGTGGAGGAGTATAATTGTTTATGAGAGATAGAAGATACATGCTAAATTATCTAGGAAGGCAATGCTTTAATGTTGGCAAATTACTCTTGAATGGTTCACAAAAATATGTAAGTAAATAAACATAGACACAGATTTATTGATAGAGAGTAAGACTGTGAGTTTGTGTGTATGTGTGTGCTAGAGCGGGAGGGAGAAGAAAGGAGAGAATGTACACAAATGTGCAAAATACTAATTAGTTGGTAAATCCAAATTTAGGAAAAGTAGGAGTAACTTGGATTATTCTTTTCATTTTTCCATTGAGATTTTTCTATTTGAAACTTTTCAGAATAAAAAGATGGCGGAAGGCCAGGCACAATGGCACACATCTGTAATCCTAGTATCTGGGAGGCCAAGGCTGGTGGCTCACCTGGGCTCAGGAGTTTGAGATCAGCCTGAGCAATAATGAGGCCCCATCTCTACTGAAAAAAAAAATGGAAAAACTAGCCGGGTGTTCTGGTGGGTGCCTTTAGTCCCAGCTACTCGGGAGACTGAAGCAAGAAGATCTCTTGATCCCAAGAGTTTGAGGTTGCTGAGAGCTATGATGATGCTAGGGCACTCTAGCCAGGGTTACTGAGTGGGACTCTGTCTCAAAAAAATATAAAAATAAATAAATACATAAAAGATGGTGGAAATAGTAACAAATATTATATATCAAGTATTGTATCGACGAGGAGGTTTCAAGTGCTGACTTTGTGGGGTTGCATTAAGTTGCTTTACGTACATCATTAACTTGTTTAATCCTCACCTTAATGCTCTGAGGTAGGTAACATTATCACCCGTCTTTACAGTTGAGGAATCTGAGGCTTGGAGAGGTGCAGAAACTTGCTGACCTTCACACAGCTGGCAGGATAGAAGAAGGCGGTCCAGGGAGAGGAGTGTCCTGCCAAGGCCATCAGCTAGATAGTGACCACAAAAGGCCCAGGACAGAGGCATCTGATTCCTACTCTGGGGCTCAATCCATTGTAACAGAAAGGTTCTTCCTCCTGGTTTTCTTGCTTGCTGGGGCTCCATTTAGAGAAAGATTTCTCCCAGTTCTGCTAGGCTCATTCCAAAGAGAACAGATTCTGTCTCTCCATTTGTCTTTGAGAAAGATAAGCATCCAGTTTCCTGTACTCTGGCTTTTACCCAGGCCTTTCATACTCATTATTCTCAGCAATGCATGTTCTCTCTGGTTATTGGGTCACAACTTTATCAGATTCCAGGGATGTGAAAAACCAAGCAGGCAGCAGAGGCTTCAGACTAAGGGCAAGCATTCCCATTCATTAGCAGAGGGACAGTGATTCTTTGTCTATGTCTAGCTATTTGCATGCCATTCACTTTAAACACAAGCGTAGAGTTAGCCTAGTACAGTTCTGCTCACTGGGGGTTATGACCCATTAGTGGGTCTTGAAATCAATTTAGATGGTGGCTGTCAGCATTTAAAAAGTGATTTAGAATCGAATTAGAGTAGAAAATGTCAGCATGCATGCTCGTTAGAACCGTGGGTATTGTTTTGTGAGCACGTACCCCCCCCCCCACAAGTTTGCTTTTTTCTGAGCGATGATGTAAAATTTATTTCTAATTATGAGTCACAGCTTAAATGATTCCACAGCTACTGGTCTAAGGTAGAGGTTGGCAAAAAACCAGTTTTGTGAACAAAGTTTATGGGAACACAGCCACCAGTGTATGTATTCTTTCTGGCTGCTTCTATTCTAAGTACCATGGCAGAATTGAATAGTTGTGAAACAGTACATGGCTTACAAAGCTAAAATACTTATTTCTTGGCCCTTTACAGAAAAATGTGCTGTCCCCTTATTATCTGGGATATTGAGGCAAAAACTTCTAATTCAAAGTCAAATAAAGCTCCACTTATAATCTCTAGAATTTTCTATCTCTGGTATTTCTCCCCAAGAACCATCTAAGTTGTAGTACTCTCATGTAGATTTATGTAATTGCATTTATCACTAGAGAATATAAGTATAACAATAGCAATTATTGCATAGGAAACTAGGGACATTCAAATGCCGTGTCCTAGCACAGGATGACCTTTCCAGCCTAGGAAAATATTTTGATGTTTAACCTCATCGCACTCAACCAGAAGTTTCCTTGCACAAATTTTCAAGTGAAATACTTCAATCCTGCATTCATCTTGGGGGCCACGTGTCTTATCCAAGTTAAATATTTCCAGAAAATAAATGTCTAGACACCGTCTCATATAAATTAAGCACCCGGTTTTTAAAAGATTCCTAGCAGACCTCCTTTTTGGTATGTGGGTGAGTATAATTTCACTCCTGTGAAAAAGGCCAGGTAAAATCTGATGTGCCTAAGTCAGTGCACCTGCCAGGTAAAATCTGATGTGCCTAAGTCAGTGGTTAATAAGTGCTGGTCAGGCATCAGTGGGCAGTGTGTGTGTGTGTGTGTGTGTGTGTATGTTAGGGAGGGGGAGATGGGTTGGGAAGACAGGACTCAGAGTAAATTTTATAGAAGAGCTTCCATGATTTATCAGAATCTTGGATGAAAAAGCACATCTATGCTGACATCTGCTCAGCAACCTTAAGGAACGTGTGAATGGAGTTCATGAAAATGAAGATCTTCTTTACCTCTTTGACTTCACTCTATTCACATTTAAAGTGTTTTAAGCCAAGAGGCTTTGTTTAATTCAAGTCTGGCTTGAATGAAACACTAATTCATTTTAGTGTTTTTGATATTTATATATTTTTTGACATATGCTTTCCTATCACTGTGACCTAAATTACAGTTTTTTTCATAGAAAGGGAATCTTTAATGAAGACTGAATACTTGAAAGATTAAGTGTTTTTGGCTGCTCTTATTGTATTTTTATTATATGTTTATATTTTATATAAGCATTATACATATAACTATTTCTTTAAATTTTATAGCTATACAAGCATTATAATAATTATAGATGTTTTAAACTAACATTATAAAAAGTTTATATTTTATATAAATTTAATAAATATACAACATGTATTTATATACAGTAAGTATATCAATATACCATAAAATTAAAATATATTTTGAATTTTTATTACACATATTTTCATGACATATATTTTAACCATATCTATTAAGATAAAGACAAGAATGCCCAATGAGGGAATTTATAGTGAAATATATTCTCTGGAGATGTAGTCACTGTATTTTCCTTTTCTAGATTATTAAAATATCATACACAGCATTCTTCCGAGCATCGTATATATACATATTTTTTTGCAGAGACAGAGCCTCACTTTGTCGTCCTTGGTAGAGTGCTTTGGCGTCACAGCTCACAGCAACATCCAGCTCTTGGGCTTAGGCAATTCTCTTGCCTCAGCCTCCAGAGTAGTTGGGACTACAGGCACTTGCCACGACGCCCGGCCTATTTTTTTTGTTGCAGTTTGGCCAAGGCCAGGTTTGAATCTGCCACCCTCAGTATACGGAGCTGGAGCCCCTGAGCATCATATTTTTTTTAACAAAAAAATTTGGGAGAGGATTCAGGGAAGTAGAGGAGAAAGTAGGAAGTTTACATTTCATTTAGATACATGTAAAAGTCCTTTATTCTCCTTACCCAGAACCCTGTAAACAAACAAACAAATACATTTCTGATGTACCACTTTCAATTGATTCATTCAGTGACTAGTTAGAGGTTGTCTATTTTGTGCCAGAGAATAGGAACCACAAGGTCTGTGCTCTAATGGGACAGATGGGAGGGAAATGGGAAAAGGAAACATGACAATTCAGGTGGTGGGCATGTTAGGGTAGACTAACACCAACATTACAGCAGGGCTACAACCAGCTATTACAACCAGGTTTGCTGCCTGCTGCTCAGGAAGAGGCCAATACACAGAGAGCACGGGGACCACAGCAGAGAACGCGTCTACTAACACAGGTGCCATTCTCAAATGAGAATTTGGGAGAAAGAGTTTTTAAAGAGAGTTTGGTAGGCTAAGGGCTAGGCATTGGGTTCTACAGATTGGCTGGGTTTGGAGTTGAACCTAAGAGAATAGACATTTCTTCTTGCACTGAGTCAGTTCATGGGAAGTCCAGTTGGATTAGTTCCTTGGTAGGGCCACTGGGAAGGTAAGTCTTGTTTACTATAACGGAACTCCTGGAAGACATCTCAAAAACTAACCTTAGGTTTCATAAGGGTGATGTTATTTATGGGAGTAATTGGGAAAGTTAGGAATCTCTATTGCTATCAGTTATGTGACTCCTGGAAGCAAACTAGAGGACAATGGGTGGTTTTATCGCTCTCTCTTTGTCTCATCTATCTGTATCTACTTCTCTCTCTCTCTTTATTTATATATACACACACACACACACACACACACACACGTATATATATTTTAAACTATATCTATACCTTTTTAGAGTTCAGGCCCTTACCACAGTTCCCCCCTTGTGGCCTTTTGTTAATTTCTTAAAGGGCAGTTTCACCAGATTATATGCTAGAAAGAGTCGGCACTTTCACCTAGGTTTCTGGAAAGCCCTCTCCCTAGAGGGAATGACTGAACTGAACCCTGAACATAGAGAAACCCAGTCTTGTGAAGATTTGAGGGAACAGTGTCCGAAGAAGAGGGAAGAGCTGCTGCAAAGTGCTGAGGACGAACTTGGGAATTAATTCGTTTTGAGGTCCTATCTTGTGTGAATAACCTTGGTACGACTATTTTAAAAAGTAGGCTTGAGGGATACTTATCCCTTAAGAATCTCATGGGAAAAGGATTCTGTGGTGAAACAATGTTAGAAATTGAGTATGGCTAAGATGATGCCTGCTTGCATTTCTTAGCAAGCTCCATTGCTACACACACATATATATACTCATAAACTACTGTGTATATGTGTACATGCATATATATTTCCCTTAAATCCCTTGCTATCTTTAATAATGTATTGATTATATCAAAGGCATGTGGACATACATATTCTTTAATGACTTACCTTGCAAACTCATCGATGTGAGCAAAGCAAGCCTTGGTCATGGTCATTTTGTCTTGGAAATAGGGTAGTGTCTGTTTCCTCCAGGGCAGGGTACATCCCTTCCTTACCTGTGTGACCTCAGGCTCCTACACGGGCTTGTCCACTGTAAGAGTTCTATAAATGTTTCTCAAATTAATGAATGGCTGAGGGATCCATCTGTGATGTGTCAGTAGGATGGGCAACCTAATATTACGATGTTGAAAAATTGATTCCATCTTCATGAGCTCTCTGACCACGCATCATCTCAAGGGGCAGAAGGTCTGAGACAAGCCCCAGTGGTCTGGCGTGTCAGCCTCCAGGAGGGAGTCGAAGTCACAGAAACTCGAGTCAGTCATTAAACATGAAGCGGGAGGGCTAAAGGAACAAGAGCTTCTACTGTGCTGTGACACCATCTCTCACCCATTTATGTGGGTGAAAACGGTTTACCAGTGGTCCAGGGAATTAAAAAAGCACCTCAACCTCTCCATCCATTTAAGAATGTAAACGGCCCCAGGAAATGACTTGAGTGCTGAGGTCATTTCCTAGATGGGCTTGCAAATTTCATTTGCCGTCAATTTCAAGGCAAGTGCAAAGAAACTGGAAACTTCATGTGGATGGTTCTGGGAAGTGAGTGGGACATGGACACCACGGTTTACCACCCAGGGTCTGAGTAGGAACTTCTGAAATATGACATCATAAGCCTGGGACCAGGTCAGGCTGCAACAATAAGGCACTTGGATCAGAATATGGAAAGAGAAAAATCTCCCCAAGTGGAGACCAGAGACCAGCTGCAGTGGTCTGTGGCAGTGTAGCTTCAGGTTCATTTAAATATGTTTAAAATATGTGCTCTCTGCCAGGCAATGCTGAGGACACAGAGATCAATGCAATTTCTGGCCTCAAGAAACTCATAGTCTAATGTGGGAGACCAGTGGATAAGCAGATAATCTCCAGGCGTGCTCGAAGCGTGGGAAGAGAGGGAGGCAGTGGTACCATGGTAGCACAGAGAAGCAGCCTGGGTCTAACCTGCCAGCAGTTACACATGGGAGGGTTCTTTACTTAGGGTATCCCACGCTGCCAGGGTGGTCTTTTAGAATTGAAAATGGCAAATGTGGCCATAGTATTTATTATTGACTCCTTATGAGGCTGTTTTTTAAGAGACTAGGTCTCGCTCTGTTGCTTGGGCTAGAGTGCAATGATATCATCATAACTCACAGCAACCTCAAACTCCTGGGCTTAAGCCATCCTCCTGCCTCAGCTTCCTGAGTAGCTGGGACTATAAGCATGTGCCACTATGCTTGGCTAATTCAAAATTTTTTTCAGTAGAGGCATGGGTGTTTGGGTGTTGATGTGATGTCCCAGCTAGTCTCAAACTCCTGGCCTTAAGAGACCCTCCCTTCTTAGCCTTCCAAAGCGTGAAATTATAGGCATGAGCCACCACACTAGACTAATAATGCTTTTTTATAATGTAATGATAATTCCTATGCACTGAATGTTATTGTCTCCCCAAAGTTCATGATGAAGCCTAATCCCTAATGTATTTGGAGGTGAAGTCTTTGGGAGTTGGTAAGGATCAGGTCAAGAGGGTACCTCCCCCATGATGGGATTAGTGTCTTTATAAGAAAAGACACGGAAAAGCTCACACTCCCACACTTTCTGTCTTGCTCTGTCTGTCTTTCTCATTTTCTCTTTTCTCTCTCCTCCACTCCCACCATGTGGGGACACAGTGAGAAGGCGGCTGTCTGTCAACCATAAAAGGAGTCCTCACTAGAAGTCTACCATGCTGACACCTTGATCTCAAACTTTCAGGCTTCATAACTGTGAAAAACAAATTTCTGTCATTGATAAGCCACCCAGTCTATGTTATTTGTTATTTGCGGCCTAAGCTAAGAAAATAATTTAAAACAATAATAGCTAACATTGACTGAGAACTTACCATGTGCTAAACTCTGTTTTAAGTCTTTTAAAAAATATGTACTGACATTGCATCCATAGCTAGCTATTACTTATAAGGGGTATCTCTGTTTTCTTTGCATACCATTCAAGGCTCTCTATGCACCTGTGACCTTTGTTCTCTAGTTTCTTTTTCTGCCACAGATGAACCCCCTCACCGCAGGTATCATCAATTGCTTGCAGCTGCCCTTGCAGAGCCCCATGCTTTGGTATCTCCTGTCCCTTCTGTTCCAAAGGTGCCTTTCTGTATCTTGCCATCTGGGTCTATTGCTAGTCATCCTTCAAGGCTCAGTTGACTTCAAGACTCTGGGATAGAATTCATGGCCCTGCCCTTTGAGCCTTGGCTTATGCTCTCTAGTGCTCCTTAGCTGTCATCAACTTATCTTTTAAAACCTATCTCCAGAATCACTCCAGGTATGAAGTTTTGCTGGTTCACCTGAGGGAACTGGCCGTGCCCTCATCTTCATGCTCCCCCTTGATAGACTTCTCTTGTTTGACACGGAACTGTGAGCTCCTTGAAGGCAGAGGCCGAGATTCTATTTCCAAATCCTCAGCTCTCAGCAAATGTTTGGGAAATGGATGGATGGATGCATTTATCACATTGCATTGTAATTAGTCCACCTGCACATCAGGGTATGCTCCAGTATACCAAGAGCCCCTTGAGGACAAGGATTTATTGCTCTCATCTTTTTCTGTGTCTTCTCTCTCCAGCATGCAATGGATGAGTCAAGACTCATAAAACACATCTGCCTGGCATTTGGATTATTATTATTTTTTGGGGGGGACAGTTTTTGGCCTGGGCTGGGTTTGAACCCACCACCTCCGGCATATGGGGCTGGTGCCCTACTCCTTTGAGCCACAGGCTCTGCCTGCATTTGGATTATTTTTTAATTTTATACTAAATGAAGTTACAGGATTAAGTCCATGCTGGAGTCACAAGAACACCTTGCAACAGGCCCTGTGCTCTGGGTCTTAAACCCCAAATCTTTACCATGACTATGGCCACTCACTCAATTTGAGTGTTTCCTTGGAATGACTCGTCAGCTAGACTAATAGTACGGAATCCTCAGGGTGGTTTTGAAAATGAAACAAGACAATGTATATAAAATGCTTGGCACTTGAAGGTGCTTGACCAAGGTTAATTTCCTTTTACTCAGCGAGTGTCATAATATGGCTTCAATTCGATGAGTTCCTTCAGAGCAAAAGTTTGGAGGTCTTTGAGCATTGCAGACACAGCCCAGGTTATGTCCCTCCGTCAGCTGGATGTTAAACAGTGCCCTTGAAACCTGACCCTGGACTTTGCCAGGAAGATATTAGCTTACCCCCAAGTTATGCTATTTTGGGATTTGATGGCTTTGGAAAGAAGATAGCAGCTGACTTTTATGCAGATAGAGGATGGCTGTGCTCTGGAAGAAAGCGCCAAAACCTCAACTAATGCCACTTGGAAAGAACTCAGCATGCTCTGAAGTTGGGCATTCAAAGGCTATTATTTTTATGCCAACATCAGAGTTTATTCAGGAAGCTGAAAAAAGAGAAAGAAAATCAAATCTCATAGCAGTGAACTCCAAGGGAACTGGAAAACTCTCTGGCTCTGCTCCTGTATGTGTTCAACACTTATGAAGGTGGAAATAAGGGTGTATTTGTTAGAGGGTCTGGATGATGCTGTAGTTATAAATAACTTAAAATTTCCAGGGACTTAAAACAACAAAGCTTCATTTTCAATTTATGCGATATGTTGATTATGGATAAGATGGGTTCAAATCCACATGTTCTGACCCTGGAATCAAGGCTAGGGGAGCCTCCACCGGGTGTGATGTTGCCAGTCATGGTGGCGGGGGTATAGGTCATAGTGAATCATGCATCTCACGACTTCCACCTGATAATAGCATATGTCATATCTGCTCATACCATTGTTCAAGCCAGTCATAACCTCTTACTAAATTCTCAGAATGAGGAATTGTAAGCTGACGATGAGCTCTGGAAAAGGAGCCTCAGAAACAACAGTGAACCACAGTAGGTCAGAGGGAGTAGACGCAAGAGGTAATTAGGAAGCAGAATTAATGGACTTTGCATATTGACAGGATATTGGATACAAGGGAAAGGAAGAAGACCAGCGTGATGTATTGGTTTCTCATTTGAATGATGAACTAAAGATAGTGCAATTCACCGAAAATGATATGCTTCAGTTGTTACATTTGCTCTGCCTGCAGACAACCAGGAGGGGACCTTAAACAGACAGTTGAGTACATGAACTTGGAGTTTGGGAGAAAGATACCAGCTGCAGATAAACATTTGGTGATCATCGCTCAGATGCTCGGAAGTGGTCATTGAAGCTAAGGGAGGGTGGATAGAGTGAAAAATAAATCAGAAAAGTATGACCATTATCAAGTGTCGGTAAGGATCTCAAGCAACTGCAATATTTATGCAATGAGGATGAAGTGCAGAGCGAGTCAACTGTTCTGAAAAACCACCTTCAATTCCCTGGGAAAGATGTGTAAACCTTCTCACCTACAAATCCCAGTCCTGGGCATATATGTAGTGTCCTAGAAAATTTCAGAGTAGATATAGAAAAGAGGTTCAGAGCAGCATTACTGTACTAATAAAAAACATAACCCAAATATCCATCACCAATAGAAAAGCTAAAGAAGTTGTGGCGTACTCACATAATGGAATGATGCAGTGATAAAAAATTATGAATCAGAGCTTCAGAAACAATATGAATGAAGCTCAAGAATATAACATTAAGTGGGAAAATAAAGCTGCAGAAGAGAACAGCCAGTATGATTCTTTTTATATGAGTTGAGACGCTTGCAAAACCAGACACCTGCAGGAAACTTAAAACATAAACAAGGGAATGGTGAACACAAAAGTCAGGGTAGAGGTCATCTCTGTAGAGGAAGGGAAGGATCCCAGCCGTGCATGCAGGGGGGTCTCCAAAGTGAGCATAAAATTTCGTTTCCTCAAATGGGTGGTAGGAACAGGGGCATAAAAGTTGTACTAACTTCTTTTTTATCCTGCATTTATTACATCAATGTTCTTTTGCTTCTTCTCCATACTTTTAATAACTTTATTTTACAAAGTAATAATATAACATGTAAAAACAAACAACAAACAAAATAAAGGAGGATCGAACCATAGACACATGAAAGGCCAGTCAGAAGAAGAGGAGTCTTTAAAGAGACCCACCGAATGTCTAGGGACAGCCAGGAGAGAATAAAGCCATGGAAATGAGAAGAAAGGAAAGAACCATGGGTATCGCTTATGAAGCACGTTTTATGTGCCAGACACTTGGCTAAGCACATCATAATTGCATTTCATTTAATCTTTTAACAATATTAGGAGGTAGATGTTCTTATGCTCTTTTAACAGGTGATGAAAATGAGACTTAAGGAAGTCAAGTGCTCAAGCCCAGGCCTACTATCTAGACAGGTAGAAGAATTTCGATAGAAACAAGGAATTTTTAACTAAGACTCTGTGCTCTTAACCACAATGTTATGTTTTCTTTCCTCCAAGGCAATGAGGATTTTGAGAGGGAGCAAGGAGTCAGCAATATCAAATAGTGAAGAGAAATCGAATAGCATGGGGCAGAAGTGCTTTCACTGGATTTGAGAACGAGGAGATAATTGGTTTCTGTCCACAGGTTTACCAGTGACGGTGGGGTGGGATTATGAAATTCGAACTGTGTTAGATCAAAGCGGGAACTGGAAGGAAGCAAGCGAAAGTGCAGACGACAGAGTAGGCCTTAAAGGAGACAAGTATTCCCAGGCAGAGCTCATCTTACACTGATGATAGCTAGAAAGTTGGGCGAGAAGTCTTGTAGGTGGTTTACAGATTCAGGGAATTGAGGAATGGGAAAATGTGAGCAAGAGGGCAGGGAGGCAAAGACGCGGGTAGAGTATTCTCACTTTCAACCATGATGAAGCGACACAGGATGAGCTCAGCATTCTTGTAAGTAGCAGACAATGGGACAAATTATAAGAAAGAACTGTCATCCAACATTCAACGGCAGGTAGGGCAGGACTGAAATCCCTGCAAAAAGTAAACAGGTAAGATGAGCCCCCAAATTGCTCCAGTTTTCTGCCTGAAGGCCATTTCTGGACTGTGGGCTCAGGAAACGAGAACTTGAAAGGAGCCTGGAGACCTCAGTGACTGGAGGAAAATGTTAGAGATGAAGAAATTGAGGTATTAGCAATTCTCATGGCAGACCTGTAGCAATAAGGGAGTTATGCAGAAAAAGATCTCCAGAAATCTGCATAGGTGGGCTCTATAAGTCTCCTGAATAAAAAGAACACATATGCACAAAGTGAAATGGCACAAAGCCAGGCAAAGAATAACCCGGAGTTGCAATCAGGACAATTCTCAGGGCTCACAGAAGGCAGAGAAACATTCTAACTTCAACCAGGCAATTGGAAAAGCCTTGGTGATTGGCGGGAGAACTCAGTGAAAACCCCAGAGGAATTATACATTAGCCATGGGCTAAACAACCTCTGCAATAAAGCTTACTCTGGAACTGCGCTAGAAAAGCTTGAAAACAGGTCTCTTGGGAATCAAACGGATCCACAAATAATGACCTGTCTAAATAAAGTGTTAACATTCTTTCAAGGGAAACAGCAATTCTAGAACTTCAATGACATCATAGTCAAAATATCCAGAATCCAATAAAATACCGTAAGATGTTACAAGAAATAAGAAACTACTCAGATGACTTTGAGCCAATAGTGAAAAAACCAAACAAATGAACACCAGCCCGTCAATAGAAACAGACCCAGAAATG
The DNA here is from genome assembly GCA_963574655.1 of Perodicticus potto. Classification (NCBI taxonomy): domain Eukaryota; kingdom Metazoa; phylum Chordata; class Mammalia; order Primates; family Lorisidae; genus Perodicticus; species Perodicticus potto. Next base: position 16,486 of record CAUYRH010147683.1, on the reverse strand, counting down.
GCAAAAGTGATTAGGAACTGGGTAAACCAGGACAAAGGACACATTAAAAAACTATTTTTGCTGTGTACAGATATTGAAAGGGAAACAGAGAGTAAGGAGAGAAATGAAGGATATGAAACAAGTCTCAAGTGGAACTCCTAAAAATAAAAATATAAATTTCAGTGAACAAGATTAATAGCAGATTAAACATGGTAAAAAATACATGAACTTGGCTCGGTGCCTATGGCTCAACGAGCTAAGGCGCCAGCCACGTACACCTGACCTGGCGGGTTCTAATCCAGCCCGGGCCCTCCAAACAACAATAACAGCTGCAACCAAAAAATGGCCGGGCGTTGTGGTGGGCACCTGTAGTCTCAGCTACTTGGGAGGCAGAGGCAGGAGACTCGCTTGAGCCCAGGAATCGGAGGTTGCTGTGAGCTGTGATGCCACAGCATTCTATCCAGGGCGACAGCTTGAGGCTCTGCCTCAAAAAAAAAAAAAAAAAATACATGAACTTGAAAAGAAGTGAACTTGAAGACAATAGACTCTAAGTTGAAGCATAGAGAGAAAAATATCTGTGGAACTAAACACAGAGCATTAATGAACCATGGAGTAATATTATAGACATTAGGAAATGTATAATTATAGTCCCAGAAAAAAAGATAAGGGGAAGGCACAGAAAAAAATATTTGAAGAATAATGGTCAAAATTTTCCAAATTTGATGACAACTTTAAATCTAGGAAGGTCAAAGAACACACACACACACACACACACATAATCACACCAAGATACTTGAATTGGTCAAAACCATAGATAAAGGCTCAGCACCTGTAGCACAGTGGTTACGGCACTGGCCACATGCACCAAGGGTGGCAGGTTTGAATCCAGCCTGGGCCTGCTAAACAACAATGACAACTCCAACCAAAAAAATAGCCAGATGTTGTGGCGGGCACCTGTAGTCCCAGCTACTTGGGAGGCTGAGGCAAGAGAATTGCTTAGGCCCAAGAGTCTGAGGTTGCTGTGAGCTGTGACACCACTGTACTCTACCCAAGGAGGCGGCTTAGAACTCTGTCTCAAAAAAACAAAAACAAAAGAACAACCAACCAACCAAACAAACAAACAAACAAAAAACCATGGATAAAGAATAATTCTCAAAATTCTTAGAGAAAATAGATTCTGTGTGTATAGGAACAAAAAAGAATGGCAGCATATTTCTTTTGAACATTATGAAATATATATATATAAAATTTCTTTTTTTGCAATTTTTTGCTGGGGCCAGGTTTGAATCTACCACCTCTGGTATATGGGGCCAGCACCCTACTCCTTTGAGCCACAGACGCCACCCTGCAATACATATTTTTTTAAGTGCTAAATGATATTTAAGTACTAAAACAAAAAAAAAATGTAAACCTAGAATGCTATGTTGAAAATATCTTTCAAAAAGAAAGGATAAACTTCAAAAGTTTTCAAAAAACTAAAGATAATTTATTATCAGTAGACTTTTACTACCAAAAAGAAAAGCATTCAGGAAAATTCTATCAGGAAAATAAAAGAGTATCTGATTGTAACAAAAATCTACACAAACAAATGAAGAATGCAGAAATAGTAAATGTGTGAGTACATATTAAAGGATGTTTTTCTCGTTTAAAAAATTTTAAAGGGAAATTATTTAAAAATAATAAAAATGTATTATGAACTCAAAGAATAAAATATATGACAATTATACCCTAAGGGGCTAGGGTTAGGGGATGGAATTAAAGGGCTTAAATGGTCTTTCATTATGCATTAAGTGGTTTAACAATTGCTTTTTTAATTTCAAAATATTAAAGAGGTACAGATATTTTTGTCACATGTCTTTTATAAGGCTTAAGTCAAGGCTTTTAGTGAGCCTATCACCAGAGTAGTGTTCGTTGTACCTGATAGCTAAATTTGTTTGTTTGTTTGTTTTTTTGTTTCGAGACCAGGTCTTATTTTGTCACCAGGCTAGGTGGTGTCATTACAGCTCATGCCAACCTCAACTCCTGGCTCGAGGGATCCTCCTGCCTCGTCATCCTAAGTAACTGGAACTACAAGTGCATGTTACCAAGCCTGGCTAATTTTTGTAGGGACAGGGTCTTGTTCTTACTTAGGCTGATCTCAATCTCCTGGTCTCAAGCAATCCTCCTACCTTGGCCTCCCAAGGTGCTAGGATTGCAGGCATGCGCCACTGTGCATGGCCCAGCAGGTAAGTTTTTGCCCCTTACCTTCTACCACCCTCTCTCCTTCTTGTTTTCCAATGTTCCTTACATATTTTTGTGCTCATGTGTAACCATCATTTAGCTCTCAATTATTAGAAAGTACATGCGGTGTTTGTTTTTCCATTCCTGAGATACTTCACTTAGTTATCGATAATGGTCTCCACTTTCACCTGAGTTGCTGCAAAGACATTATTTCACTATTTTTTATAGGTGAGTAGTACTCCATGGTATACAGATACCACGTTTTCTTTATTCAGTTATGAACTGATGGGCATTTTGGTTGATTCCATATCTTTGCAATTGTGAGTTATGCTGTAATAAACATTTGAGTGAGGGTATATTTTTGATAAAATGACTTATTTTCCTTTGGGTAGATACTGAGCAGGGGAATTGCTGGATGAAATGGTTAGTCTACATTTATCTCTTTGAGAAATCTCTGTATGGTTCCCATAGAGGTTGCACTAACGTGCAGTCTCACCACAGTGTTTGTAAGTGTTCTTATCTCTCTACATACATGCCAGCACCTGAGTTTTTGACTTTTTATTTATGGCCCTGGACAGGAACAAAGTAATATTTTATTGTGGTTTTAATTTGCATTTCCCTAATGATTAGGGATAGTGAGCATTTTTTCATGTATTTGGTGGTCCCCTATCTTCTTTTGAAAAACTTCTGCTCATGTATTTTGCCTACTATTTAATGATTTTTTTTCCCTTGCTGATTTTTTTGAATTCTTTGTAGATTGTGGATGTTAGTCCTATATTAGATATATAGTTTGCAAATATTTTCTCCCATTCTTGAAGTCTGTTAACTCTATTTGATTTTGCTGTGCAGAAGCTTTTTAAAGTTTAATTAAGTCCCACTTACTTATTTTTGTTGTTGCTGTATTTGCCTTTGGGGGCTTGGTCATAAATTCTTTGGCTAGGCTGATATCTAGAAGAGTTTCCCCTACATTTTCTTCTAGGATTTTTATGGCTTCATGCCTTAAATTTAAGTCTTTTATCCACCTTGAATTAGTTTTTGAATATGGTGTGAGTTAGGAGTCCTGTTTCATTATTCAGCAGGTGGCTATTCAGTTTTCCCAGCACCGTTTAATGAATAGGTCTTCCTTTCCCCAGTGTATGTTATTGTCTGCTTTGTCAAAGATCAGTAGGTTGTAGGTAGACTATTTTATTTCTGGGTTCTCTTTTATATTCCATTTGTCTATGGCTCTATTTTTATATCAGTCTCATGCTGTTTTGATTACTATAGCCTTGTAGTATAATTTGGAGTCAGGTAATATGATGCCTCCATGTTTGTTCATTTTGCTTAATATTGCTTTGGCTATTTGGGCTCTTTTTTCATTCCAAATGAAGTGTAGAATTATTTTTTCTAGATCTGGGAAAGATGACGTTTGGATTTTGATGAGACTTGTGTTGAATTAGTAAATCACTTTGGGAGGTATGGGCATTTTTAACAATGTTGATTCTACCAATCCATGAACATGGGATGTTTTCCTATTTGTTTGTGACAGCTATGATTTCTTTCATCCATACTTTATAATTCCTTTTGTAGAGATCTTGCACCTTCTTGGTTAAGTATATTCCTAGGTATTTTATTGTCTGTGCAGCTATTTGTTCATATAGATATTATTAAGTACTTGGTTCAACTGACAGTTTGACTATTGTTAATGCATAGAAATGCTAACTGATTTTTGTGCAAAGATTTTGTAACCTGAGATTTAGATAAATTTATTTATCAATTTTAGGATTTTCTTGGTGGAATCTTTAGGGTCTTCTAGATAGAAGATCTTATCCTTAGTGAAGAGTGATAGTTTGGCCTTCTCTTTACCAATGTGGGTACCCTTGTCTTGCTCCAGTTCTTAGAGGAAATGCTGTCATCTTTTTCCACTCAATATGATGTTGGCAGTGGGTTTATCCTAAGTGGATTTTATAATTTTGAGGTGCTATTCCTAATTTTTTGGGAATTTTAATCATGAAAGTATGGTGGATTTTATCTAATTTTTTTCTTTATCTATTGAGATGATCATATTGCCTTTGTTGTTGCTTCTGTTTATGTGGTGAATCATGTTTATTGATTTGCATATGTTAAACCCTTCTTGTATCCTTGGGATGAAACTTATTATTTGATCAAGGTGAATTATCTTTTTGATGTACTGTTGTATTTGGTTTGCTAGTATTTTGTTGAGAATTTTTGCATCTATGTTCATAAGGGATATTGGTCTGTAACTTTCTTTTTCTGTGATGTCAGTTGTAATGTCTCCTATTTCATTTCTGATTTGGCTTGCTTGAATTCCTGCTCTTCTATTTCTAGTTAATCTGGCTATTGGTCTATCAATTTTTTTTATCTTCTCAAAATATAAACTTCCTTTCAGTTGCTTTAAAGAAATAAAGGATAAAAGATGTGCATATAACTTTCTACTCATATTCAAATTTCTTATCTAACTGAACCAGAGATGGAGTATCTTTTTCTCTTTCTAGACAGAGAAAGGGCAGCATCGATGTGAGGAATTACAAACACTAATCCATAAAGTAATAAATCAATCACAGTTTGACTGGCTTGATAATAAAAAGAAACCATGTTTCAAAGCAAGAACATTTTCCTTTTTTTTTTTATTAAGACAGAGCCTCAAACTGTACCCTGGATAGAGAGCTGTAGCATCACAGCTCACAGCAACCTCCAATTCCTGGGCTCAAGCGAGTCTTTTGCCTCTGCCTCCCGAGTAGCTGGGACTACAGGCGCCCGCCACTACGCCCAACCATTTTTTGGTTGCAGCCGTCATTGTTGTTTGGCGGGCTGGGCTGGATTCGAACACGCCAGCTCAGGTGTACGTGGCTGGCGCCTTAGCCCGCTGAGCCACAGGCACCGAGCCTGTTCTGAGATTTTTAATTTTTTCTTCTGCTGGCTTTAAGTTTGGTTTGTTCTTCTTTTTCTAGTTCCTTGAGATGTGACAGTAGGTTGATAATTTGTGATCTTTTTGATGTAGGTATTTAAGGCTACAAATTTTTTCCTTAGGACTGCTTTTGCTGTATCCCATAGATATTAAAATTTTGTGTCTCCTTTGTCAGTTAGTCAAGGAATCTTTTGATTTCCACTTTAATACCATCATTGACCCAAGGATTGTTCCGTTGCAAGTTGTTTCATTTCCATTGCTTTGTGTAGATTTGAGCATGTCTCTTGAGTTTATTTCTAGTTTTACTCCACTGTGGTCTGAGAAAGTACATGGTATGATTTCAATTTTTTGAATTTGTTGAGACTTGTGTGGCCTAATATATGGTCAGTTTTGGAAAATGTCATGTGCTGATGAGTAGAATGTATACCCAGTAGTTTGGGGGTAGAATACTTTGTAAATGTCCTTTAGGTATACTTGTCCTAGAATCCCGTTTAAATCCAATGTTTGTTTATTGATTTTCTGCTTTGATGATCTGTCCAGCTCTGTCAGTGGGGTGTTGAAATTATGATACTACCATTATTTCTTTGTTTAGTTCTGGTGAAATTTGCTTTATGAACCTGGGAGGTCCTCTGTTAGGTGTATATATATTTAGGATTATTATGTCTTCTTGTTGAATTGCTCTCTTTACCGTTGTAAGATCACTACCTTTGTCCTATTTTACCATTGTTGATTTAAAGTCTATTTTATCTGACATGAGAATAGCTACACCTGCTTGCTTTTGTTTTCCATTTGTGTAAAGTATTTTTTCCCATCCCTTGAGTCTGTGTAAGTCCTTGTGAGTTAGATGCATTTCTTGGGGATGGCATATATTTGGGGTATTTTTTCCCCATCAGTTTAGCCAGTCTGTCTTTTTAATGGGACATTTAGACTGTTCACATTCAGTGATGTGATAGCATTTGTTTATCATGTTGGATAGTACTTTTTATTTTGTTTTCCCTCTTGTGCTGCTGTTTTGTTATAGCTGTGAGCTTTAAATTTCAGTTGTGATTAGGTATCTATTGTGCTGTTCCACGTATAAGGCAGTTTTCAGTATTTCCTGTAGGGCAGGTCTAGTAGGGACAAATTCCTTTAGTATTTACTTGTCTGGAAAAATCTTTTTTTTCCTCCATCAATTATGAAACTTAGTTTTGCAGAATACAAAATTCTTAACTGGCAGTTCTATTTAAGATGACTAAAACTCGAGGCCTCAATCCCTTTTGGCTGGTAAGGTCTCTGCTGAGAAGTCTGCTGTTAGCCTGATGGATTTCCCTTTGCAGATTACTGTTGCTTTCATTTTGAGCTTATAGCATTTTCTCCCACATTTTGACTTTGGCCAAGTTGATGACTATGCTTTTTCAACATGTCCCATTTGCTGTGAATCTTTCTGATGTTTGATGATTATCTTGCATCTGGATGTCTGAATCTCTGGTGAGATCAGGGAATTTTTCCTTGATAGTTCCCTCAACGTTTTTCAGTGTGTTTTGCTTTGTCTTTTCCTTCAAGGGTGAGTATAATCCTTATATTGGCCCACTTTGCAGAGTCTCATACTGCTCTGGATGACTGTTTAGCCTTCTTTATTCCGTTTTCTGTATCTTTGCCTGACTTTGTTCAAAAGCCTTGTCTTCAAGCTCTGGAATTCTTTCTTCTGCTCAGTCTAGCCTGCTGTTGAGGTTTTCTGCTATATTTTGAAATTCCCTAAATTACCATTTTATTTTTTTAAGTTCTGTAATATCTTTTCTTAAGTTGTCTATTTCTTTAGCAAGTTTTTCATTTATATCCTGAAACATTTTTTTTTACTTCTTTGTGTTGGTTTTCAACTTTCTCTTCAACCCCATTCATCTTATTTCTTTTTTGAATTCCATCTCTGACATCTAACAATTTCCTGTAGGTTGGGGTCCATTGCTAGAGACCTATTGTGGTCCTTTGCGAGTGTTGAAACAACTTGTTTTTACATGTCGCCAGAGTTCTTATTCTTGTCCTTCTCAACTGAAATCTCCTCACTTAGCTTAAGACAGAAAAATTATAGTTCACCTATTCTCCTCTGCTGGAAACTCTCCTACTTAGTGCAAAGATGGAGAGGTCCCCGAGTGGTGCACCTGTTTCCTGCTCTAGAGGATTGGCCCGGCCTGAGAGGAGGGGATAAACTCTGAGTATTTAACACTGTTGCTCTCCTGTATCACCTGCCTCACTGTTTCCTGCGGTTGTCCTGGCCGTCCCTGCATTGCAGAGTGAGTGAATGCTCAGTCTAGGTCTAGCAGCCCTGGTGATCATTAGCCTGAGCCAACTTGAGAGCTGCTCCACTCACATCTGCAAGCCGTGGCATTCGTCTGCCTGTGATGGCTTGAGAGCTGCCCTGCTTAGATTCACAGATTATGGTGATAGTGTTTGTTGCCCCATGTAGCTTGAGTGTAATCTCACTCACACTCTCTGGCAGTGGTTATTGAGGGCCTGCCCCAGCTTGAGGGCTGTCCACTCAGGATCCATGGTCAGCAGTGTTTGTCAGCTGTGCATCAGCTGGATCCCGGCTCCATCCACACCTGCAGGGAGTTGGTGGGGATTGTCAGCTTACACTGGCTTGAGAACTGTTTCAGTTAGATCTGTGGGCTGCAGCATTTATTGGTCCCTGAGGCTTGAGTGTAGCCCTGCCCATGCTTATGGGCAGTGGTGATTGTCAGTCCTGAGTTGAGTGCAACTCCACCCATACTATTAGGTGTGCTGATGGTTACCTTGCTCAGCTTGAGAGCTACACTGTTGGGTTCTTCTGGCTGTCACATATGTTGAGAGGGTGCTGGCTTGAGCCCAGCCCTGCCCACTTGGACAGGCTGTAGATATCATTGGGCCACCTAGGTGCAGCACCTGCCCATGGGACTCATAAGAGTGCCCAGCCTCCCCTCTCCCATCCCCTCTCCCAGAATGGCAGGAGTGACGAGGAGGCAGCGGCAATGGATTTGGTTCCTGGGGAGAGGCAGCACTTTGGGTTGAGGGTTTTAAAATGGTGCCAGCCACAGCGGCCAGGCTCTGTGAGCCAGAGGGTCACGACTGTGCCCTCTCTTCAGAGCAATGCCTCTGCACAGGCTCCAGAGAGCTCCTTACGGCAGTTCTGTGGCACCCTGCTATGCAGGGTCCTTCCCACAGGTTGGACAGCAATGGTTGTGCGGGGCCTCAGCATTCTCCCTCTGTGCCTCTCCCACATGTGTGTTTCTTACCCCTTTGTACCTCCAAACCATGGGGCATGTTCCCTCTCTTCCTTCTTCAGTTTGGGTGCCTCCTGTTGTCCCTCTTTTGACGCATGATATTCTCCTTTAGATGACTGATCGGAAGGTGGATATCCACTCACCACCTTCAGTCTAGTGTGAGAGCAGCGCGGACAGGCTGTTTCCAGTCCACCATCTTGGCCTCCCCAATCCTTGTATATAGACTATATGTTCAAGATGCCTATTAGAAATCTCAGCTACAAAATTAGAAATTTAAAAAGTTGTGCTAAATAACCAACAGTGGGAATAAAATAAAATACTAAAAAAATGCTGAAATTATCCAAAGAAGATAGAAAATGAAGAAAAATAAACAAAGAACAGAGAGGACAAGTAGGAAACAAAAAGCAAGATGGTAGATTTAAATCCAACAATAATAGTACATGTAAGTATTATAAATTCTACAATTAAAAGGGAGAAATTAAAGGGAGCAAACCAGGACTATATGATGTCTACAGAAATCCACTTTAAATATAAAGACCTAGATAGTTAAAAGATTTTTAAAGACATTCCATGTAAACACTGAACATAAGTACGCTGGAGTGACTTTTTTTTGCGGTTTTTGGCGGGGGCTGGGTTTGAACCTGCCACCCCGGGCATATGGGGCTGGTGCCCTACTCCTTGAGCCCCAGGCACTGCCCAGGAGTGACTATTTAAGATAAAGCAGAGTCTAGAATAAACCCTAGTACTGGGGAAAGGGGGCATGAAATGGAACCATGTTTGTGTCTCCTCCAAATTCTAGTCTCCAGTGTGATGGTGTTTAGAGGTGGGACATTTAAGAAGAAATTAGGTTATGAATGAAGCTAGTGCCTTTATAATAAGAGTCCAGAAAGCTGGCTCATTCTCTTTCCACCACATTAGGAAACAATAAGAAGTTTGCCGTCTGCAACTTGAAAGAGGCCCTCATAAAACCTGACCATGCTGGCACCCAGATCTCAGAGTTTCAGACTCCAGAATGTGAGAATTAAAATTTCTATTGTTTATAAGCCACGCGGGCTACAGCACTTTGTAATATAGTTTGAACTAAGACAGGACATACATGAAAAATTGCAGCCAACATCACAAGTAAAAGTGAAACTAAATGTTTTCTGATTGACTTTGGGGGAAAAAAAGTGAATACTCACTCTTACCATTTCTATTCAGTCTTGCATGGGAGTTTCTATCCAGTGCAATAAATCAAGGAAAAGAAATAAAAGGCATACAGATTGTGTAAAGTGTGTTAATTTACAAAGTATGTGATTGTCTAAGTAGAAAATCCTAAAGAGTCTGCAGAAGAACTGAAAGTTGGATTTTATCAAGGTCACAGAATAAAAGATCACTATGAAAAAGTAAGTATACTTCTGTATGCTACAATGAATTATTGGAAATTGAAATTATTAAAAAGCAGATCTATTTACTAAGAACAAAGAAAATACTCATGCACAAATTTAGCATTGAGAGAAATTAGAGAAGACCTGAATAAATGGAGAATTTTGCTAGTTTCATGAAATAGAAAACCCTATATTTTTAAGATACCTCTTTTTTTATTTTTACATATACATGTGTTTATTAGGTTTCTAAGTATTGCCTTCACAGAATTAAAAAGGTTTAATATTTAATAGCAATAACAGTGTTTAAGATAAGGACTAGAAACAAAAACCTCGAAAAGAATGAAAGAAGATAAATACATTCAGAAAAGAAATCAGACGATTACTGCATCAAAATATTAAGCAATATTAATAATAATTCAAAGAAAGTAACATTCACATTGTCAAATTTGGAAGATTTTACCCAATCTTATGATTTAATGGGCTGTGTTTTATTAGAATAAGAAAAGATGTGTAGATCCTTGGAACGGAGCATCCAGAAATTGATATGGTCAATTGATTTTTTTAAAAAAATTAATTTATTATCTAAAAATCAAGGCATTGTGATTACATCAATTTATATTCAAAATTATTATTGATAGGTAAGAACTTATTCCTGCCATTTTGTTAGTTGTTTTCTGGTTGCTTCTAGATCTTTTGTTCTTTTTTCCTCTCTTATTGCTTACTTCTTTGACTTGATAACTTTCTGTGGTGCTAAGCTTTTTTACATTTCTCTTTCTCATTTGTGTGTCTGTTATAATTTCTTTTTTTGTGTTTGCCAGAGGGCTAACAGAAAGAACCTTATAGACATAATTGACTATTTTAACTGATAGCAGCTTGAGTTTGATTGCATAAAAATACAGAGTTTTTCTTTCTCCTCCTATACAGTTTATATTTCTGATCCCTTAATTTACTTTTTTAACTAAGGTGTGTTCCTTAGCTACTTATTGTAGCTGTTGTTGTTTTTGGCCATTTTGCCTTTAAATTATAATAGAAGATTGAGAGATTTACGTAGCTTCATTATATTACTAGGATATTCTGAATTTGATTTATGAATTTACCTCTACTTGTGAGTTTTACACTTGTATTTATTTTTATGATAAAGCAACTATTGTCCTTTCATTTCTAATTTGTAGTTCTCCCTTAAGCATCATTTGGAAGACAGGTCTAGTGGTAATGATTTCCTCAGCCTTTGTTTGTATGGGAAGTTATTTATTTATTTATTTCTGAAAGATAGCTTTGCTGAACAGAGTATTTGTTTCTCTCCTGAATTGCAAGATTTTTGCTGAGAAATCTGTTGATAGCCTAATGGAGATTACCTTATATAGGACTTGGCACTTTTCTCTTACAGATTTTAAAATTCTTTTTTTGTCTTTGAATTTTTGAAAGTTTGATTATAATGGACTTCCAAGGAATATTTTTGAGTTAAATCTAGTTGAGAAATTTTAGCCTTCTGAATCTGAATATCTGTATTTCTCCCCATACTTGAGAAGCTTTCAACTATTATTTTATTACATAGCTTTCTGTGCTTTTCTCTCTCTTTCCTTCTTTTCCAGTTTTACAATGTGAATATTTACTTAATGATATCCCATAAGTCATGTGGGCTTTTTTTTTTAAGTGGTTTTCTTTTTTTCCTTTTTTCCTTCCTCCTTCTTACTGAGTTATTTCAATGAACCTTCCTTCAAGGTCAGAAACTCTTTCTTCTGCTTGATCTAGTCTGTTGTTGAAGCTCTCAATTATATATATTTATATAATAATATATATTATATTACATATATAATATATATATATATTTTTTGGCCGGGGCTGGGTTTTGAACCCAACACGTCCGGTATATGGGGCCGGCCCCCAGCTCCTTTGAGCCACAGGTGCCACCCTATATATATATTTTTACTTCATTCTTGAGTCCTTCCTTTCTGTTTGGGTCTTTTTTTATGATGTCTCTCTCTGTTGAATTTTTTATTCAGATCATGAATTGTTTCCTCATTTCATTGAATGTTTGTATGGCTTCTCTTGTACTGTTTGTTTGACTTTCCATAAGATTGTTATTTTGAATTCCTTTTCATGTGTTTCATAAATGTTCTTTTCTTTGGGATCTGTTATTAAAACCTCATTGTATTCCTTTAGGTGTGTCATGTTTTCTTATTTTAATGTTTTTTTTTATGTGCCTACATTAATATCTGTGCATCTGGTAGAATAGTTGCTTTTTCCAATTTTATACAGTAGCTTTCACAGGAAGAGATGTTTTTTTCTGTAGATGAATCCTGGGGTGTCAGTTGTGTATGATGTATTGGGATGGACTCATGCAGATTCTTCAGCTATAATACTCACCAACAATATCTAAGATTGACTCAATGGCCTAGGCTATGGAAGTTTATGGTACCTCTGGTGTTGTTTTGCTGGGGGAGAGGCCATTGAGGTGTTGTCAATCTGGGCACGTTTGGGTATGGAGGACCAACATGCTATCTGTTGGGTTTTGTGGGGATGCTTCCAGGTTGGCTGTTGGGCTGGACTTGAGTATGCATGAACAAAGCCAGCCTAGCAGCTATGTTGGCTATCTGTCTAAAGAAGCTGGGTTCCTGCTGAGCCAGATGTCAGGATAGGTGTGTGCAGTGACCCTTTGGTAGTCTATTAGTCCAGTTGTGGATGTACATGAGCTTGGTGGACTGGCCTCCTGTGTGATGTGAGTGGTGGTGTGAGTGTGCACAGACAAGGAGGCAAGGTAGCTGTGTGCTGGCTTTCCCACCTGTTCTCTGGAGTGGTGGTGTGTTGCATGAGTTTAGACACCAGCATTTTAGTTATTACATCTGATCTATGCTCTGCCAATTGAGGTTATGATGCTGCAAGCACCTGTATGAATGAGGTAGAATGACAGTGGGGCCCCAGGGATGGGGAGAGTCGGTTGCTACTAATCCCCAGTCGCAGGACACACTGTAGTAGTGGTACTAGTTTCAAGATGGTGCCAAGCAGTAGGTAATTAGGTCACGGGGGTCGTGGTGCTCAAGATGGGCTCCTGTTGTGAGGCGGTATAGCTGCTCCCCACATCAGCTACTTTCCCAACTGAATTCCACAGCTATGAGGACAGAGGGGCTTTTCTGTAGCAAGAATTGCTGGTGTTTGTGGCAGCAGTAAGGACTATAGAGCTCTCCAGCTTATCTTTGCTCTGTACTATAAGAAGTCCCCTTGACTCTGAGCCAACCTCAGTGGAGAGACAGGGTGGCAGGGAAGGAATACCCCCAGGGGGCTCTCTTGGGCTACCCATGCTCCAGCAGGGATTTTGTGATTTCCTGATGCTCCCCAGCATTCCTCCTTAGTTACACTAGTCGCCTGTAGTAGTTTCTTCATTGTTTTCATCCCTTTTTGTGAAGGAAAAGTGCATCAGGTAACTCTAGTCAACCATCTTGCTGATGCCAACTTTTCATTTCAGTCAGTTGATTTTTTTTATAAAAATGCTAACATAATTCAATGGGAAAGAAGATAGTCTTTTCAACAAATTGTGTTGGAATCATTAAACTCCCAAATGGAGAAAAAAAAAACCTTGATCTTTTCATTATGCCACACGTAATAACTAGTTAAAGTGGATCAAAAACCTACACATAAAACCCCAAACTAGAAAACTTCTAGGAAAAAACGAGAGAAAAATTTTATGACAATAAGGTAGGCAATGGCCTTTTAGGACATGAAAAGCATGAGAATTAAAAGGAAAAAAGTTAATACACTGAGTTTCACCGAAATTAAAAATCTGTTCTTCTAAAAACACCTTCTAAAAATGAAAGGCAAGCCACAGACTGAGAGAAAATTCTTGCAAAACATATATTGAACAAAGGTTCTTCTATCTGGAACAAAGAACTTTTACAATTCAATAGGATTGTTGACAAGTCAATAAAAATGGTGAGCAAAAGATTAAAGCACATTTTTCAGAAAACATGATATACAGATGAATAAAAAGCACGTGAAGGGTTGCTCTGCCTCAGAAAATTTATCATATCACCCTTCACATGTTATTGTAAGAGTTCTTTACAAGTCATCCTACATTTTTTAAGTCTATACCATAGTGCTTCGCAAAAACACCATATGAATAAAGCGACAAAATCTGATTATTGAGCTATAGTAATTGATCTCACTTATTCAGTTAGTAATGTTTAAGGGTTTCTTTTTGGTTTCATGTGGTTTTTAAAGCACTCAAAATCATTAGTAATTAGGGAAACAAAACAATAATCAGAGCCACTACCTACCAATTAGAATGATTAAAATTAAAAAGATTGACAGCATCAAATGTTGGTAAGGAAGTGGAGTACTGAAACTGTTACATATTACTGGTGAGAACGTAAAATGAAACACGTTGAAAAACAATTTGACAGTTTTTCATAAAGTTAAACATATGCAAACCATACAACCAGGTAATTCCCCTTCTCAGTTTTTACCTAAAAGAAATAAAATCATATGTCTATACAAAGACTTGCACACAAATGTTCACAACATCTTTATTCATAATATTCAAAACCTAGAAACAACCCACATGTCTACCAACACGTGAATGGATAAACAAATGACAGTATGTTCACACTATGGAATACTAGACGGGAATAAAAACTAACAAACTATTGAGGTTTCCAACTGCATGGAAAAAAGTCTAAAAACATTATTCCGAGCAAAAGAAAACATACACAAAGAACACATATCATATCATTCCATTTATAGTTACAGAAGGAACAACAGTGGTTGCATGGCATGTGGGTGTGGGGTAGGTGGAAGCAAGGCAAGGAAGCTTTTCTTCTTCTTGTGATAATGGTCATAGAGATGACGTTTGTCAAAACTCATCAATTGTATTGTTTAAAGGGATGCATTTCATTCATAAAATTATACCTTGATAAAGTTGTTCCTTCCTTGGATTCTATAGTTATAGAAGGAGCATCAGTGGTTGCATGTGGGTGTGGGGTAGGTGGAAGCAAGGCAAGGAAGCTTTTCTTCGTCTTGTGATAATGGTCATAGAAATGACATTTGTCAAAACTCATCAATTGCATTGTTCAAATGGATGCATTTCATTCATAAAATTATACCTTGATAAAGTTGTTCCTTCCTTTCCTCTCCTTTCCCTTCCCTTCTTCTCTCTCTCTCTCTTTTATTTTATTTTTTTGAGATCAGGGTCTCATTATGTTGCCCAGGCCAGACTTGAACTCCTGGGCTCAAGTGATGCTCCGGCCTCAGCCTCCTGAGTATCTGGGACTATAAACATGTGCCACTGCACCTGGTAAATGAACTAATTTTTATTTATTTATTTATTTATTTTTTTATTATTTTTTATTGAGTCATAGCTGTGTACAATAGTTCAGTCATGGGGTACAGTGTGCAGGCTTCACATACAATCGGAGATATTTTTATCAACCTGATTGATATAACATTCATGATATTTTCTCATTTAGTAAGTGGAAACATTTTTGATCCGTATTTAGAAGTTTTCTCCTGAATGAACTAATTTCTAAGGCCAGAGTGTAGACTTCAAGGACTTAAATGATGAATAGGTGACAAGGCAGATACTCAGAATTAAGTGCTCCTCCATCATCTTCAGAACCTGGGCTTTCAGGACCGATATTTTCCCAGGTGAGGGCAAAAGTGCTCTAAGCTCGGATGTGCCTCCTGCCAGTACAGGGTTCCTGGGAGCTACTCAGTTAGTATTAACAAACCCAGAGTGATGCTAAGATGATGATCATCAGCTCTAATTTTGCTGTTTGGAAATTGTCCCTTGGTCTTAGCTTTAAGTGTTAAAACTTTAGAAACTCTCCCTCTGACAGAGCAGTTGTTAACTTTGGAATCCATAATGAGTTTCAAACAATTTTTAGAAACTTAGACTTGGTGCCTGTAGCTCAGCAGCTAGGGCTCTGGTCACATACACTTGGGCTGGTGGGTTCGAACCGGACGTAGGCCAGCTACAGGACAATGACAGCTGCAACAAAAAATAGCAGGGTATTGTGGTGGGTGCCTGTAGTCCCAGCTACGTGGGAGGCTGAGGCAAGAGAATCGCTTGAGCCCAAGAGTTTGAAGTTGCTGTGAGCTGTGATGCCACGGCACTCTACCAAGGGCAACATAGTGAGACTCTGTCTCAAAAAAAAAAACAAAGGAAGCAAGAAACATAACTGGAAAAGAAAACTTCCTCAGATTAAAACATTGCATTTCTGAGTCTTTGTTTACATTATTATATATTTAGGATAATAAAATATTCATTTCTCAGGTCAAATAATGCTCCTCCATGGCCTAGGCCCTCCGTGTTCCTCTGTGGTCTTTAAGGTAAAGTCCCTACCCCCTGGGCTGGCTTCTTACATACCCCATAATCCAGCCCTCTCCATTCCGTTCAGTTCCATCCTTCAACAGTTCTCGCCTCAGGTGTTCAGCTTGTGCCGTTCCATACACAGTACCCTGTCAGCTCTCTGACTTCCTGGAGTATCCCATTTTCACATATTCATCTGCGTAAGGTGCACTTGACTTTTGAGACTTAAGTCACATGAGAACTCTCTGCAGAAGCCTTTCCCATCTTCCCCCATCCCATGCCTGTGCCACATAAGGCTTATCTGTGCTCCCCTTACCATACGCAGGCCTTGACTGGCGCATTTATTTAATCATACGGAATTATTTCCTTCTAATCTTTCTTTTTCATCTGGAGGGCATGGATAATTCTTTGTGTTTTTATACCTGAGAGCATTGGTTGGCACCTAGAGGATATTATTGAATATTCGTTGAATGGGTAG
>CAUYRH010147674.1:0-11445 GCA_963574655.1 Perodicticus potto | reverse complement strand
GGGCCCCAGGCAACACTCAAAAACCCCCACACTCCTGCCCAAGTTCTCCCAAGGCAGTTCAACCGAGTGCCAAGTCCAAAAGAAACCCAAACAGCTCACAGGCAAGGTCTTTCCAGCCTGCAGTCCCCCTGTTGCCCCACCCACAGCCGCCGACAGGATCAGACTGAATGAACAGACGCAACCACTTGCCCAGTCTCCACCGCTTTTGCCTTCCTCAGGGTGTCCAGAAGCCTCACACTGTCTACCTGTGTCCCCAAGGGGAAGTTCCTGGGCAGATCCTGCCTGCCAGAGATGCCTGAAGTCCTCTCTCCCGAGTCTCACTGTGCCCAGCCACAAGGAACCTGTTACTCGGCTGCCATCTTTCTCCACCCTCCCTTAAACAGGAAACTTAACAGTGTTTTTTTGCCCTATCTTTTATTAAATTCTCTTTAGAAAAAACTTCTACTTAACAGGTGAGAGAGGCTTGAAATAAAGAAAACTTATCTCATAACTTCTTGCCTTAGATAGTGTTCAGGGTGTTGGCGGATACAGTTTAGAACCTCTTTTATTTTCCCATTATTTGACAGCCAGCCAACCTAATGATGTCATAACATCCACCCACATGAACTAGAGAGCTGAGCAAAAATAGAAAACCTTGGGAATTCTAGTTTCTCAACAAAAAGTTCAATAACCTGAATTTTTTTTTTCATCAGACCTTTATCTCTTCTCTCTGCTAGATCTATCTACCTTCACATTTGAATGTTAGAGTCTGTTGTGAACTCTCCTAAAATAAAAAATTAATTTTTGGATCAGCACCTGTAGCTCAAAGGGCTAAGGCGCCAGCCACATACACCTGAGCTGGCAGGTTCAAATCCAGCCCGGGCCCACCAAACAACAATGACGGCTGCAAACAAAAAATGGCCAGGGGTTGTGGCGGGTGCCTCTAGTCCCAGCTACTTGGGAGGCAGAGGCAGGAGACTCGCTTGAGCCCAGGAATTGGAGGTTGCTGTGAGCTGTGATGCCATGGCACTCTGTTCAGGGTGACAGCTTGAGGCTCTGTCTCAAAAAAATAAAAAATAAAAAAAATGAAAAATTAATTTTCAACATGCTCTTAGATACTTATTATTTTTATTGATTATTATCTGAGCAATAAAGAGATATTATTCTTCATATGGAAAGTGTAGGCAGACCCAATTGTTGGGAAATGTACCACTGACCTTAATTAATATCGCTTTGTGCTTTTTTTTTTTTGAGACACAGTCTCACTATGTCACCCTTGGTAGAGTACTGTGGCATCACAGCTCACAGCAATCTCAAAATCTTGGGCTCAAGTGATTCTCTTGCCTCAGCCTCCCAAGTAGCTGAGATGACAGGCACCTGCCACAATGCTGGACTATATTTTTGGGTTGCAGTTGTCATTGTTGTTTATAGGCCTGGCCAGGCTTGAACCCTCCAGCCTCAGTGTATGTGGCCAGCGCCCTACCCACTGAGCTATGGGTGCCAAGCCTGCTTTGTGCTTTTATTGAAATGAAATTCTGGAATAATCGTATGCCAACAAGTTAGGTAATCTAGATTAAATAAATATATTTTTAGACAAGTGCAACTTAAGAACAATAATCATAAAAAAATAGAAAATATGAACAGATCAATAATGTGTACGGGGATTGGATCAGTAATAAAATATCTCCCATCAAAGAAAAATCCAAGACAAGATGGCTTCATAGCTGAATTACAAACATTTAAAGAACTAATACAAATTTTCTCAAATTCTACCAAAAAACTCAAAGAAGCCAGAATTACACTGTTACTAAAGCCAAACAAAGAAAGCTGCAAGAAAAGAAAATTAAAAGCTAATATCTTTGATGAACATAGATACAAAAATCCTCAACAAAATATTAGCAGACACAATTCAGCAATATTAAAAGAATCATTCACCATGATAAAATGAGATTTATCCCTGGGATGCATGGATGTTTCAACATATTTAAATCAATAAACATGATTCACTATATATTTTTCTTTTTTTGCATGATTCACTGTAGTAAAAGAATGAAGAACAAAAACCATTTGATCATCTTTAAAGATGAAGAAAAAGTATTTGACAAAATTCAATATACCTTCATGATAAAAAATTCTCAACAAATCATGTATAGAGGCAATATACCTCAATACAATAAAGGCCATATATGACAAACTCATAGCTAACATTTTTCTCAGTGGTACATAGGTGAAAGCTTTTCCTCTAAGGTCAGGGACAAAAAATGGATGCTCACTCAGCATTTCTTTTCAACATAGTGGTGGAAGTCCTAGCCAGAGCAATGAAGCATGAGAAAGAAATAAAAGGAATCCTAATAGTAAAAGAAGAAGTGAAATGGTTTGTATTTGCCAACAACATAATGTTATATATAGAAAACTCCAAAGATTCCACCAAAAAACTATTAGAGCTGATAAACAAATTCAGGAAAGTTACAGAATACAAAATCAATATACAAAAACAGACAATGTTTCAATGTACTAGTAACAAACCACCTGAAAAAGAAATTAAAACAAATCCATTTAAATGACATAAAATTAAATTTTTAGGTGTAAATTTAACCAAAGAAGTGAAAGATCTGTTTACTAAAAACTGTAAAACTCTGAATAAAATACAAATAAGTGGAAAGATATCCCATGTTTGTGGATTGGAAGAGTTAATATTGTGAATTTGTCCCTACTATCCAAAGCAGTCTATAGATTTAATGCAATCCCTATCAAAATTCCAATACCATTTTTCTCAGAAAAACAATTAAATTTGTATGCAATGACAAAATACCTCAAATAGTCCTTGGAAGAAAGTACAAAGCTGGAGGCATCACACTTCTGGATTTCAAAGCATATTACAAAGTTATTATAATCAAAATAAGTTGATATTGTCATTAAAACAGACATAAGAAACAATGAAATAGGATAGAAAGTCCAGAAATAAGTCTGTGTAGTTACAGTCAATTAATTTTTAACAAAGATACCAAGAAGACACGATGGGGAAGTCACCGTCTCTTCAGTAAACGGTCTTGGGAAAACTGGATAGCCACATGCAGAAGAATAAAATTGGGCCCTCATGTTATACCATATCCAAAATGGCTTAAAAACTTAAGTATAAGACCTGAAGCTGTAAACGACTAGAAGAAAACATGGGTGAAAACTCCCTGACACTGATCTGGGCAATGATTGTTTGGATATGATTCCAAAAGCAGAGACTACAGAAGCAAAAATGGGTTGATATTAGGATGATATCAAACTAAAAAGCTTCTGCTCAGCAAAAGAAGCAATTAACAAAATGTAGGGACAATCTACGGAATAGGAGAAAATAGTCGCAGACCAGACATCTGATAAGGTGATAATATCCCCAATTATATACAGAACTCAACTCAATAGCAAGACAAATAACCTGATTAAAAAGTGGGAAAAGTTCCTGGGGCGGTGCCTGTGGCTCAAAGGAGTGGGGCGCCGGCCCCATATACTGGAAGTGGTGGGTTTAAACCCAGCCCTGGCCAAAAACTGCAAAATAAAAAAAAAAAAAAGTGGGAAAAGTTCCTAACCAAACATTTCTCAAAATAAGACTTATAAATAGACAATACATACATAGAAAAATGCTCTGCATCATTAATTGTTAGGAAAATGCAAATGAAAACTAACAATGAGATATCACCTCACACCTATTCAAATGACTTTTACCAAAAGATGAAAGGTAAGTGTTGGCGAGGAAGTGGAAAAGGGAATTCTTGTACATTGCTGGTGGGAATGTAAATTAGTTCAGCCATTATGGAAAATGATATGAAGTTTCTTCAAAAAAAAAAAAAATAGAGCTACTTTATGATCCAGTAATCCCACTTCTGGGTATATATCCAAAGGAACGGAAATCAGTTTGTAGAAGGGATGTCTACACTCCCATGTTCACGCAGCACTATTCACAACAGCCAAGATGTGGAATCAACCTACCTGTCCATCAACAGATGGATGGATCAAAGAAAATGTGGTACATATACACAATTAAATACTACTCAGCCTTAAAAGAGAGGAAAATCCTGTCATTTGTGACAACATGGGTGAACCTGGAGGACATTTTGTTAAGTAAAATAAACCAGGCACAGAAAGATAAATACCACCTGATATTACATACATGTGAAATCTGAGAGTTGAACTTGGAGAGTAGATGCTTACCAGAGGTTACCAGAGGTTGGCAGATTGGGTAAGAGAGAGAGGAAATGGGGAGTTGCTGCCCAAAGGGTACAAGGTTTCAGTTAGATAGTAGGTATAAGTTTTGAGATCTATTGCACAGCATGGTGACTACGGTCAAATAATGTATTGCATATTTCCAAATAACTAAGAGTGAATTTCAAATTTTTCACCATAGAAAAACAGGAAAGCAAGGTTATAGGTATTTTAATAAGCTTGATTTAATCATCCCACATTGTATACATATATCGAAGCATCACATTGTGCTCCAAAAATGTAAACAGTTAGAATTTGTCTGTCAAAAATAACAATTGTAAAGAAAAAAAATGACATTCTGGTTAAGTTGGAAGGTGATAGCGAATAGATAGTTTAAGAATTTTCCCCAAAATAAAATTTTACTCCTTTTATGGTTATGAATATGTTTACATTTTAAAAACTGAAGCAGTATGGAAAAAAGTATACCCTCCAAACTGCTATTAATATTTTGGAATATATCTTTTAAGCCTTCTCTACTCGCAAACAAAAACGGACATACACAGAGACAGACAGTTTTAGATGGACAGGATCACATTACAGATATTTTTTTTGCAGTTTTTGGCTGGGGCTGGGTTTGAACCCGCTACCTCTGGCATATGGGGCCGGCACCCTACTTCTTTGAGCCACAGGCACCACCCAACATTAGAGATATTTTTATATTGTAAATTTTTGTTCACAAACCTGTCATGAGTTTAATTGCATGCCAATAAATCTAAAGCTACAAAATCATTTAAGAACTATAAAATATTTATTTATAGATATTTCGTTATAGGAGGACATCATAACTAATACGACCAGTCTTCTATTGGTGAACATTTAGGTTGTTTCCTTGTTTCTCACTATTATAAGTGATGTTGCCATAAACTTATATGTATATAAGTTTGCATTTTTTTTTCCCAAGTAGTATAAATTGCTAGGGGGAAACTTCTGGAAGGAAAGTAAACACATTTAATATTTTAAAGCTTTATATTGCTGGAAGGAGAACATATTTGTTATTTTGGCTAATGCATTGGAAAGACAACAGAAAGGAATATTCCTAAATTTAAAGGGACTGAGGGAAGTTCACTCTTCCAACTCACCAATAGTAAGTCCAAATTATCTAGACTGGATGAAAGAATCTGTGCTGGTCCCAAGGGCCATGCTGTGGGCATTTGAAATATTTCTTTGTTACTGAGTCTTATATTGTAGTGCATGACAATCTTTGGTGTATCAGAAAATTTTTCAAAGTTGAATCCAAGATGGAAATTTAGTGTGGGTGGCAAGAAGAGGAAGGAGATTGTTGGAGTAGGAGACTGTCACAACCCATTTGCATTTCAGTTGCTTCTCTTGCTCCCAAGCCCATCTGTGGACACTCTTATGATACCCGTGTTGTGGTATGTGGTGAAGTTAGCCATGAGCTACTCATGCTTCCATCTGTCAGCTTCATAAATATTTTATTCCCCTGCCCCTGCTGAAGAAAATGGGAACATGTGCTATTTCTATTTCCTCATCTCCTTTCTGTGCCTTACATTAGATAAGTAAATGTAATGCAATTACATTACTGTGAAAATGCAAGTTGGAAGAAGCTGGAGTTTGTGGGTTGAGAACTCAGGTTTGGGAATCTGTATTTGCCAGGGTAATTCTAGAATATGCTATGGTAGGAACAGCACCACCACCAACAAAGTCAGGGATTGTCAGCATAGCCCAGATTGGCTTCTTGCTTTTGGAAAGTGACATACATCTCATGATACTTTACAGCAACTCTCTTCTGTTGGGGGCCTAACACAGTCACACATGAACCTTTTTCCCTCCTTGCCCTCCTTTCCTTCAGAGACAAAGACACAGAGATTTGGCTAGCCCCATCCCCAGGAATTCGCACCCAAAGACCCTAACCTGACATGAAACCTGTGCAGTGTGCCCACCCCCCAGGGCCCATAAAAATATGGTCTCTAAGTGCCCCGGCACAGATGCCATCCTTGCACTGCCCAGGTGGGTCACCTCCCCTTTCAATAATCCTGGCCTGAATATCTCTGCAGCCTCATCTCTGGGCACTGCCATTTCCACTTTTCATGTTGGACATGGTGTCTTGTGGATCCAGGCACTCTGTATTTTGAGATGGAGCCATCTCAATTCATGGCTTTAAGAGTTGCCACTTTTAAATGCCTCATCTATGGAGAGACCCACATGGTTGTCATTTGCTCATAATTTGTTTTGCTCCCAGTCCCTTGGCCATGTGACTGCAGGGAGGCTGAGAAATGGGTGGCACACAGAGTATCTGGAGAATGCCACCAGGTGGTGCAGTCAGACCTGGGGTCAACTCAGTCCTGCTTCTTATTAAGTACGTCAACTTACAAGTTTACTGATGTTCTTTGCCTTGGTTTCTTCATCTGTAAAATGGGATCAGAATATAGATGCTGTCATCATGGCCTTATCAGAAGGCAATCTTGTTGTAAGTCGACAAGCATACTCAAAATGCATATTGTTTTTGCAACATTGTAAAGTGGAAAAATTGTAAGTCAAAATATCATAAGTCAAGTACTATCTGTACCTCTTTCATGTAGGGTAGAATACAAAAAGGCACATGGGAAGTTCTCAAGAAAAGAATGATATCTACTAATATTAGTGGTAGCTGCCTTGGGAAATGGATATAATTAACTAGGCAGGGCTTGAGTTGGTACAAAGAACATGTACTTGGAGTTCAGAAGTGAGAGAACTCACTTTTAATGAGATTGATAAAGGAAAGCTGCATGGTGGAGAACCCGTTTGAGCTGGATTCTGAAAAATCTACTGCTTCTTTCAATTTCTTGAGAAAAGAGTACCTAACTTTGTAGAGACTTGGGGAATGAAGAGGAACAAATTCTTGAGGAGATTTTAGTGTGTTGTGACCTGAAATGGAAAACAAATTGTGAGTAAATGACAAGTAAGCTGACCCAGTAAATGACACAGTAGTTTGTTTTACAATGGAAGACTTCAGTCCTGGTTTCATTATTTCTGGAATGTGCTATTCAGCTGGCTGGGAAGCACATCCATTTGAGTTGGGACCACCTCAAGGTTTGACCTCCCGTGTCCTGAATTAGGAGGGAAATTGACTTGAATGAGGGAGACCAGTTGCCTAACGAGAAGCTTGAAGCACATTTATGGCTAGATTTATTTATATCCTTTCAAGCAAAGAGAACTTTTCTGAGCTCAGTTATAGGAACACAAGCTGAATAAGAAATTTTCTTCTTCTGGAACAAGCCTGGCCCTGGCTGTCTTATCCTTGATGTCAGAGCCTGGCTTCCACCATCTACACTTCTCTCTTGGTTTGTGAAGTCTTATTTAGGGTGCTTGACTCATCTTCCCCTTTAATTCTTGGCTCTGCTTATTTTCCTGATTTGGGGATTCCCATTTTTGGTGAAATGATCCCTTGATTCCTGCCTCAAGGAACCCGGTCAGCCAACCTACACCCTGGAGTCCCTTCCAGCTTGATCTCAAGAGGCTCTTGGGCCATTGGGAGAACAGACTGAAATAGGCAATGTGGTGAACAGCAAATACCACAGAGTGCCACCAGTGTCACAGTCCTGTGTTTGCCACTAACTAGCTGAAGGACCTTAGGTAAGACATTCAGCCTCTAGGTGCCTCAGCTTTCTTATTTGAAAAACAAGGATAATGGTAATAGTACCAGCCTCCTGGGGGTGTTGAAAGGTTAAGTGAGGGTTAAATTAAGTAAGTAAAAATGCTTAGAACTGTGCCTGGCTATAGTATGCATATAAAGAGTTTCATCTATTATTGTTTAAAATAAAAGTGTCCTGGGAGCACAAGGAAGGAAGCAATTAAGTGCCCAGGGGAGCTGAAAATAGTTTTGTAGAAACAATGGTATTGGGACGGATTGTTGATCCAGAAGGACTTCACCTCAGGGTGGGCTGGAGGGAGAGCAATCTGAGAAGGGGGGCTGGGGCCAAGGCTCAGGTAGGGACCAGAGTAGGAAGTGCAGTGTGGCTGGGGATTGGGATGAGTGGTGGGGTGGGGTGGGGAGGCATGGGAAGAGATACAGCTGGGGACTGGGACAGCTGCTCAGCCAGTAAGCTGGTGCTTCCTCTGGGGCAGCAGCAAGCCAGGGGAAGTCTTTAGGTAAGAAAGTAATTATGAGCAGGTTTGTACGCTCCCATCATGAATGGTGTGAAGGATGGACGGATTGTGCTGGGCAGGAGTGTTGGCAAGGAGTCCCTATGAAGAGGCTGTTCCTTAAGGCATGGGGAGAAATCATGTGAGATTTCTATATCATGGGTCATTAACAACTGCTCTCTCCTTCCCTTCTTACTACTGGGTTTTGTATAGTTTGGAAGTTTTGTACTGGTTTTTTTTGTTTTCCATTACTTTTATTTTTATATTTATTTTTCTGCAAAGTACAATGTAAACATGCCAATCCTTCTTTTGTACCCCTATCAGCCTGTAAAGATAGACTCAGACCCCAGTCAGATAAAAATCAATTGGTGATTTATTACACCTGGGCAGGGGACTGCTGCTCTCAAAGGCAGGAGGCCCTGAAGTGAGAAGCAGGCTGATTTTTATACTCTTTTTGTGCTGTGTGGCAAGCAAGCAAGTACAGAAGTGGAACATGACAGTTAGCTCAGGGCGGGATTACAGTGTGGTGGTTGTCTCAAGGAGGAATTACAATTTGGGAAGCTCTGCTTGAGTAAGTTTCCACCATTGTTTAGCCATAGCTAGGGGGTTTTTGGGAACTCAGAGAACTTCCTTGTTCTATTCTGAGACCTGTTCCTGGAATTTTCCCTGGTCGGGGGAAGACATGCAGGGACTCAGGCTGAGACAGACTGGGGTGTTTTTGGTGTCTATCGGTTTATCACACTTCCTATACTAATAATTCACAGCATAAGTGCAATGTTCTGGTTTCTCGCCACTCACCCCACTGCATCAGTCAACTTGAAAACTTTTCTGCAGCCAGCATGGCCTAGGATGGGTTAAAACGTTACTTGACATGGCACTGTAGCTTTAAGTATATGCATGAGCTTTGATTTGCTCCAGAATTTAGTTTTTCTTCTGCTTCACTTGTCACACCATTAGGAATATCCCTGGGTGAATGACCTAGGGTTACGGATTAAGTTTAAAAACCTTCTTGGTATTTTTCTGCTTGCATTGGTTGGACTTAGACTGAGATTTCATTAAATAATGAATTTTATTTGGGTTGCT
Organism: Perodicticus potto; assembly: GCA_963574655.1. Lineage (NCBI taxonomy): Eukaryota > Metazoa > Chordata > Mammalia > Primates > Lorisidae > Perodicticus > Perodicticus potto. Next base: position 2,049 of record CAUYRH010147674.1, on the reverse strand, counting down.
GCAGGGTAAAGTCTAAAAGAATTTGAAATGGTCTTTTTTCTTCTGTTCACCAGTAATTCTTATTATTCTCAAAAGGAAGGATGCATAGTTATTTCAAGAATTTTCCTATCACAGGTCCTTCCTCAAGTGTTTTCAATTATGTTACCTATAGAATTACTCCATCAAGAGGTTAGGAAGAAGTCTGCATAGGTCTGAAGAGTGTGTCCAGTTGGAATTCTAAGTCACATTTCCAGTCTAAACCTTCCCTTCATCCTTCATTTATAAAGCTCATGTGCACCCCTGCCCCCACCTCTATGCCTCCTGAGAAAGGTGCAAATCTACCTATGCTTTTAGAATCCACCCCCCCCCCCAGAGCATCTAGGGAGAAAAATCTATAAAGACAGAAGGAACCCTTGGCAGAGATCTTTTTCTTTCTTTTTTTTGTTTTTGCAGTTTTTGGCCAGGGCTGGGTTTGAACCCGCCACCTCTGGCATATGGGGCTGGCACCCTACTCCTTTGAGCCACAGGCGCTGCTGAGATCTTTTTCTTTTTCCCAAACACATTTCTGTTTAGCTGAGAAAATGACTTTGCTCATGCCATGCAATTCAGCATTTCTTTTCATTAATACTGAATAAAATGTTTTTAGAGTTGACCAGTTTGCCCCTCTTTGAAACATTCCTCTCCATTAAACGACGTTCAGAAATGCTCAACCCAACCTGAATAGTAATTGGGTTTCCCTTTACTTTCTCTTTTTGTTTTGGGTCTTCTGCACGGGGGAAGGTAATAGGTGCTTTGTTCAAAAATGGTTCCCGAGAAGCAATCAATTAATCTGGTGAAACAGCTGGTAGAAGCAGCCCCACTCCTCATCTCTGTGCATTGCTGGATTTTCTAGCATTTTGTTGCTATGGTTTTGAGGGGAGGACCTCCAGCTGACTATGGAGATGCCTCTTTATTGTGTCATCCCTTGGAAATCTCCCTGGGTGTCCCAGAAAGATACGAGGAATTAAAGACCTTCAGTGCCTCCAAAACCTTTAGGGCTCCCACTCACTTTTTACTTTCTGTACACACACATTGCCATCTTCCTTTAGGAAAGAACTCTCAGTGTCTGTGCAAGCAGCCTCTGTGGGGTTCTAGAATAAAATGAGAGCCGTCTTCAGATATTTGAAGGTCCATTAAGTGGAGAAGGAATTTAATATGTTTGGTACACAGCTCCGAGGGACAGCTCCAGGATAAGCAGCTAAAAAATAAATGTCAGGAAGCAAAAATTTTCCCCAGTGTGTTCTGCCGGCCTGTGGAATGCTAATGGAGGCTAGTGTTGGGTGTGGAAGGTTGAGTTAGAAAATGCTGTGTCCATGCTGTCAAACAGATTTCTTTATCAAAGCTAATGAGTGCTGTAAGTATTTAAGAGGAAAACAGTACGACGTGCTTATTTGACCGTGGAACGCTGTTCATAGACCAGGTGAAGGGACAGAAGCTTACAGCACTAAGAAAGTGCTCTTCTGTCTAACATGAAAATACATTTTACTTTGTTTTTTCTCTTTACTTATACACATGTTAATTGGGTTTCCATTTTTTGCCTTCACAGAATTTAAAAGGCTTAAAATTTAATAACAATAACAATGTTTAAGATAAGGACTAGAAACAAAAACCACGTAAAGAATGAATGAAAATAAATACATTCAGAAAAGACAACAGACGATTATTGTATCAAAATATTAAGCAATATTAATAATAATAATGCCAAGAAAGTAATGTTCACATTGTCAAATAAGAGTATGTCTATTATAGAATGCTTTGACTCTGAGGCTCAGTATGAAGTCGTCAGTTAACTTCTTATTTTTTTTCCAAAGTCTGTGTGTGTGTGAGTCTTTTTTCATCCCAGCATCCCCTCCTCTGAACCTCGCTAGGGCCCGTCATTTTCTTTCCTTCTTTTTTTTGTTTTCTTTCCCTCATCCCCTCCCTCCTTCTCCAGTATTCTTAATTACAATAGAAACTGGTCGTACTCACCTTGACAGGTTGTGGAGATGACTAAATGAGACCAGTGTGATGTGACTGGGACACTCATCATGC
>CAUYRH010147671.1:0-12412 GCA_963574655.1 Perodicticus potto | reverse complement strand
CCCTGTGGGGAGGATGCTGGGGAGCTCCGGAAGCTGCCCTGTGGGGAGGATGCTGGGGAGCTGGAGAAGCTGCCCGGTGTGTGAAGGATGCTGGGGAGCTGGAGAAGCTGCCCTGTGTGTGAAGGATGCTGGGGAGCTGGAGAAGCTGCCCTGTGGGGAGGATGCTGGCGAGCTGGAGAAGCTGCCCTGTGTATGGAGGATGCTGGGGAGCTCCGGAAGCTGCCCTGTGGGGAGGATGCTGGGGAGCTGGAGAAGCTGCCCTGTGGGGAGGATGCTGGCGAGCTGGAGAAGCTGCCCTGTAAGGAGGATGCTGGGGAGCTGGAGAAGCTGCCCTGTGGGGAGGATGCTGGGGAGCTGGAGAAGCTGCCCTGTGGTGAGGGAGCTGGGGAGGTGGAGAAGCTGCCCTGTGTATGGAGGATGCTGGGGAGCTGGAGAAGCTGCCCTGTGGGGAGGATTCTGGGGAGCTGGAGAAGCTGCCCTGTGTGTGGAGGACAGTGAGCAGTTCAGTCTGGCTAAGGAAACATCTGAGGAACAGAATTTTCTTGTAATTGTGGGTTTATGAAAATACAAGAAAAGGCAAAGTAGGTCCGATCTTAGTAGACTCTGAGCACCGGACTTCAGAGTCCCACTTACTCCCAGGGCAGCTCATTTGACAATTAATATCTACTACTTCTTTTGCCTTGTCCGCCTGATAAGCTTTTACTTTTCTTGGAGGAAAGAGCAGGTTCGTACTTGTTCCTAAGTCCCTCCAAATGTGGCGAGATGTCTGGCACACACGGAGTTAACAAACTTGTGCTGACTGATGAAAGGAGACTGTTCTGCTTTTGGAAGGAGGGCTCCCACAGCACGCAGGGGGACCAGGCCCACTGGGGTTTCCTGCTCTGTCACCCCGTGAAGCACGCGGGAGAAATCACCACTGACGATCACAGAGGCACGCGTGAAGCGTTGGGAGTGGGGCTGTCTGCAAATGAGTAGTGCAATTCCAGCTCCTTGGGAACCTTAGCATAGATGTGTACTTCTTTTTAATTTTCTCCAAATTAACTATCATTTCTTAGATTTCATAACTAACATTTTCTTAGATTTGTATTTCTGTTTTATTAACAAAGTATAAAAACGTGCACCTGGAATAGAAAAAAATAATAACTATTCTCCAAAGTGCAAAGTCAACTGTTTAAACATTTAAGAAGTAATGACTTATTGCTGAATTTTTTTGGCATTTAAATTTAAGGGGGAAACTTTCCCCCCATGGTTAACACACTGACTGCAGTAAGTGTCCAGCGGGGTGATGGAGACAGTTGTGAGAGTTTTCAGTGGGAAAAGTCGTGACTTCTCATCTACCCTCATGACAAACATTTGTCCAAGATATTCAGTAAATACATCCAGATAAAGAATAAATAGTTACTGAAAACTCACCACATCACATTGGACACTATTCTGGGGTTTTGGATATGCTGGTAAATAAGGGGAATAAATTCCTCAACTTTGTGGAATTTAGTAAGATCCAGTAGTTTGGCTCAATTGTTCAGCAGTAGTACCAGTAATTATAGTGTATAATGGCTTAAAGGTTGAAAAGTTTTGCAAATTTGTTATCTTGTTTTGCACAACCTCATTTTCTTCCGATTCCGTGTACTTTTCCTCTGTTTTTACCTATTTCCATAGGATTACTATACCAGTGATTCTCAAATATTTATCTCTAGTTCAGACACATTTGCTAAGTTCCAGATCTATATTTCTAACCATCTTTTAGACATTCCCAACTGTGTCTCCAAAGTGATTCAAACTCAATGTGTTTAGAACGGCTTCATCTTCTAAACTTCCTCCTTCTACTATAATATACGCTTATTTGAATTCTAACCCCACCACCTACCACATTGTCTAAATCACAACTCCCTTTTATCCACCTCCCCTGTGTTCTTGGAGTTCTTTATTTCTTGAGTCTTTTTCCTGTTTTCCCCTGTTCCCACTTTAATTCTGGTTGTATAATGTCTCTAAAACTATTGTAATTTTCACTTATCACTGTTTTTAATTTCTTCCTATTGAAGTTCTAGCTCCTATCCTGATTTCTGATGCATAGTAATTTATTAATAAAAAAGTGCTGATTGAGTAATTCATCCTTCATCACAGAGTAAATTATAAAGTGTAGACTTGGATATCTTATTTGCTTGATTATAATTGGTCAGATTGGCATTCATTCAGTAAATGCCAAATTCTCAGCATGGCATTCAAAGACTTTGGTACTCTCACTTCAGTTTAGTTTTCTAATCTTATTCTACAAAAAGATCTATACTCCAGTTAATCTCTTCAAGCGCTCCCAGCCTGCTCTCTTCTATGAGTCTTTCTTTACCCTGACCCTCATCGGTTCCCCCCTAAAATTCAGTCTTCAGGTTTTGAACTTTACTATCTATTTATTCATCTACTGATCTGTCAACTATGGGGCTATCCTTTCCATTACTCTTCTTAGGCTTCGATTTCTGAAAGGCGTAATTTATGTTTTATTAACTCTGACATCCTCAATCCTTGCAGAGCACCTTATGAAGAGGTAAACAGGTGGTGAATGAATGAACAGCAAATTGATTCAGATGCCCGAAGTAGTTTATTTCCCATGTCTCCCAAAGTTCCATTGAAATGTTGGAACAAAAACAAAACTGAAAATGAATGAAAAGAAAAAAAATGCTGCTGCTAGTGAACAGAAAAGGATGCAATCAAGAGGCATAAATGTAGAGAATTTTGTAAAAGAAACTAAGTAGATATAATTAGATTTAAAAAAAATCAATGTCAATCACCCATGACTTAATAGAAACCAAAAGGGGTCCCTCTGGGAAGACAGAATTGCTCGGTTTCTCTGATGAGATCCTAAAGTTTGCATAAATTAGTACTGTTTTTGGAAGGGAAAATTTACAGGGAAAATCTATTAAAACAAATTAGGCATATCTAGTGACTCAGCAAATCCATCTGTAAGAATATATCCTTTGCAAATCTTTCCAAGTATATGTAAAAGGCTGGTTATTGCACTGTTAAAATACCAAAATAATGGAAAAGACTCAGATTTCTATCAATATGTTATAGATTAAATAAATAACAGGATGGCTACAGTAGGAAACCATATGTAAATCTTAAGAATAGAATAGAGCTGGGCATTGTGGTGGGCGCCTGTCATCCCAGCTTACTTGGGAGGATGAGGCAAGAGAATCGTTTGAGCCTAAGAGTCTAAGGTTGCTGTGAGCTGTGATGTCACAGCACTCTACCCAGGGTGACAGCTTGAGACTCTGTCTCAAAAAAAAAAAAGAATAGAATAAAAGATTTACAATTTTCACGATATGTTCATAAGTAAAACATGCCTATGCAAATGAGCATCTATAGAGAAAGAAATGCATGGTGGATTTTAAACTGTGCCTACCTCTGGAGATAGAGAATGGCCATTGGTAAGATGAATCATTTTCTTTCTTTTTTTTGGTGGGGGGTTCCCTCAATTCATTCATTTATTTATTTATTTATTTATTTACTTTTTATTAAATCATAGCTGTGTACGAATCATTTTCTTTTTCTTTTTTATACAATTACTTTTTAACCAAAGAGTGGTATAATTAGTTTAACAATTTGAACAAAGAAAAATCTCTAGACTTGGAAAAATATGTTCTAGGAGCAATCCAGGACATTGTTATTCCATCAAGAGCAACTGAAAAATTTCTCGATAGTTAGGGATTAGCACTTAAAGTTGTCTCACTTGCTGGGAATTCCCATTAAAGACGCATCCCACTGGGTTCTGATACGAGCAAGAGGCGGCGGCCGTGTCCTGCCTGACTTCAGGTTGGCACAAACAAACAACAGTGAAAGTCTAGCTAGGGTGTGTCTACCCTCACCAGTAATTCTTCATCCACATCCTGCCTGTAAGGACAGATTTAGGTCCCAAGAATCCCATCCCCATGGCTGGAGGAGAGGGTGGGATGAGAGGGCCTGATGGCAGGCACCCGACGTGCCAGTCACCGCACTGATTCTTCTGTCCTGAATGGTGCTTAGTGAATCGGTGGCTCATTGTTTAAAGCCAGGCTCTACTGTCACCTGCCTTTCTTGAAGGACCAAATGTGTGCTTGTTTGTTGATCTGTTTGCTCATTCACCTTAGACAATACCTAGTGCCGTGGTTGGGGACCTGGGGCGAGAGGGGTGGGGGAAAGTCCATTGGGAGAAGCTGAACGGAACGGCATGGGATACAATCACTTCACAGCTGGAGTGGCTCAGCTGAGGGAGTCGTCCCTAGAGTTGCCTTATAGGACTTGTCAGAGAGCGCAGAAAAGGGCACTGAACAGTGACACACGAGGACGCGGAAGGATGACGCTCACAGTTAAGTGTGAATATATCGGTAAATGCAGATCACTGTAATTCTGTAGTAAGTTCTGCTTTGTTGTGGTGTCCTTTTTTGCAGTTTTAGCTGACCACTGTCAACTACAGTCTGGAAATTATTAAATAGAAAAGTCTAGAATAGACAATTCGTAAATTTTAAATTGCATGCTGTTCTGAGAAGCAGGAGGACATCTCGTGCCATCCTGCTCCACCCTCCTGGGATGTGAACCGTCCCTTGGTCCAGCATGTGACGTGTCCACTACAGACACTGTGTGTTCCCTGCCTGAGTCACTCAGCAATCATCTTAGGAGAGCCACAGAGTCCAGAAACTAGTACAGTACAATAAGGGTTTTTTTTTTCTGAGAGAGAAAGAGAGAGACCACATTCACATAACCTTTATCACAATATATTGTTATAACTGTTCTATTTTATTACTAGTTTTTACTATTAATCCCCTACTGTCTCATTTATGAATTAAATGTTATCACAGTTATGTGCATAGTGTGTCTAGAGAGAAACCTTAGCATGTGTAAGGCTTGGTCCCAGTACAGTTTCAGGCATCCACCTGGGTCTTGGGTCACATCCCCGCAGGTGAGGCGGGGCCACGGTAAAAGTGCACAAGCCATAGCGAAGTCTGGTGTTGAAGCTAAAAGACAAAGCTTTAAAAATGTAACTATAAAAATAGCCTGATACAAACACAATATGAAAATGGGCAATTTGTGACATGAAAAGCATGACATATACTTGGAGAGGTGTACAAATGTGGAATTCTTTCGTGTGATTGAAGTTAAATTGTTATCAACTTAAAGTAGGTTGTTATAAGAGTTGTTAAATAAGCCCCATGGTAACCACACATGCAAAAAACATACAGAAGATTATCAAACACAAATGAGAAAGGAGTCAAAAAGGTAGCTACAAAAACTTATTAAATACAAACGGGGGCAGAAAAATCAGAAGGAAAAACAAAAAAAATGTTATAAGACAGAAAACAATTAACAAAATGGCAACAGTAAGTCATTCCTCATAATATCTTAATTATAATTATAATAATAAATGTAAATGGATTGAACTCATCAGTCAAAAAGATCCTTGTCTTTCTGTGTTCACTGCAGCATTTTGTGCAGCGGCTCGGATGTGGAGCCCCCTGATGCCCGCTGACGTGTGGATAAACAGATGTGCAGTTTGTGCCCTGGCAGAGGGACAGATTGGTAAGTCTTACTTACACGCATGGGAATATTATTCTGCCTCAAGAAGGAAGGCAAGTCTATCATATAGAAAACCATGGATGAACTTTGGACAGAAAGTTCATGGACATGGACATGAATATGGACAGAAAGGCACTTACTAGTGATGCCACTCAAATCATGCGTCTAAAGTAGTCAAACAAACCCACAGAAGTAGAAAGTTGAACATGGTTCAGGGGCTGGGAGGACGGGCATGGGCGTTGTAGACAAGGGTTCTAAAGTCTCAAACATGTGAAACGAATAAGTTCTAGACATCTGCTGGACAACGGTATGCTTGTAGCTGACAGTACTGTAATGTCTATTTTAAAATTCTTAAGAGAGTAGATCTCATGTTGTGTCTGGATATGTTTTTTACCATAATAATAAAAAAAAGAATTGAAAAAACCCTTTAACTCCTAGTCTTCTTCTCAGATATGAAATTTTGAATTTGTTTAATTGATTAGGTCTCGAATCATAAATTACCCTTAACTACTCTTTCTCTTATCCCCAACATCCAATTTGTGAATGAATTTTGCAGCTTTCACACACAGGCAGGTTTACCTTGAAGTTAAGGAAGCTTAAGCTTTAAGGCCCTTATTTGCATGAATTCCTTTCCAGACCCCGGGAAACAGGATGGCAAAGCAGTCACAGGGCCACATGTTTGAAACAAAAATGTAAGGGGAAAAACATCACAGATGGGTGCTGTCATGTTACTTTCTGGGATTTTATGATTCTTACGGCATTTGTCAGCTTTCAAAATTATATTTTATTAGTTTTTATTTGTAATTTAAAATGTGTAGTTTTTTTCATTCTGAATAACATTTTCTTTTGTACCTAAGTACATAGACCTAATTTTGTATTATTTTTTGAAAGAGGGTGTTCCTAATTTACAAAGTTCAGATCCCAATAGATCTACTGGCTATAAAATGTATCCCCAAATTGATTCCTTTTTTAGCACCTGCCCTGCTATTACCCTAGTCAGGCTGCGATGATTTCTTGCCATGAGTATAGCAATAACTTTCTAGTGGTTTCCCTGACTCCACCTAGAACTCCTTTCTCCCATCTATTCTCAATGTAGCAGGCAAAGGGACCCCACTAATGAAATTAATTAATGAACGCAAGCTACTGCAACATAATTTGATGTGAGTCAGACCAAGATTCTGCATGTTCAAAACCTTCCAAAGAGCCTCTTGTTTTACTCAGAACAAAAGCCTAAATCCTTAAACCATCTCACAGTATTCTCCCCCGCCCTGCAAGTTAACTCACCAACTATCTCTTCTGGCTCAGTCTGCTGCGTCCCAGGCTGCCTGCTGTCCCCAGGCCAGGCATACTTCGCCCTCTGCACAGAACACCTGCTGGGCCAGGCATGACCTGGTTCACTCCCCCACCTCCTTCAGCTCTCACTGCAAAGTCCCCTTCCTGGGAGCAGCCTACCTGCCACCCTTAGTCACATTCGGCTGCCCCAGGGCACCCTTTCTTTTCTCTACGTGTCTCCTTGGCATTTTTAGTATCTTTTAGTTTTGGCTTATTGCAAAATCTGAAAGCAAATATCTTTTTAAGATTACTTTTTTAATTAATTCAATTTTTGTTAGATAATACATTCCAATATAGGCCGTGCCATTTTGGCATATAAATGAGGAAGACTTTTATGAATTCGTTTACTTTAAAAAACATTTTGTTAGTATTTTGAGTGATTGACAATCCCTATTTGAAACTTTAAAATGTTCTCTTGGGTTTACTCCATAATTATAGAATCCATCTTTTTTTGTAAAGTCTTGATTATAAATTTGAACCTTTATTTAATATAGTTTACTTGAGTTCTGTCAAGGATCTTTTTCCTTTTTTTAATTTAACTTCTCTGGTAGAAACAGAACCGCCAAGGCGTTTAACGATATTGAGATGTGTGTCATTCTCAGAAAAATCCAAAAAGGCAAAGCGAGCTAATTAACTTTATTCTTAGTGTCCGATCATGATATTGTTGTAATGAGAAATGGCAATGAGGAAAAAACTGGTTTCTTGGAAAACAGAGGCACATTTTCCCTTTATTGTTGGCAAAGGGAAAATTTGAAAGCCCGAGGAGTTCCTTGGTTTGTATGCGTGTATGACGGTGGAGTCTGCTTATTGAAGCCGTAGGTCAACAGGTGCTGCATTGATAAAAGCGGAGACCTCAAATGGATCCTTCTCTGAGAGAAATGTCTCTATAATTAGTTTTAGTCAGAAAATGCGTTTCAACTGAATGATTCGTCAAGGATTCCTTTTAAATTTCAAAGTTAGTAGAAGTTTCAATTTATTTATTTGTTTTTGCATATATGCATCTTTACATGTGTGTATGTATTTATTGGTCATAATTCCAAGTTTTATACTTTCAGGTTTCATCCTGAAGCCCACTTGCAAGTGTGTCCCCCAGTAAATTGACGCTGACACCTGCACACACAGATAACGTGAAATGACGTTTCAGATGAACGCAAGGATTTTCTCCATCTCTATTATTATTTTCTTTGAATCCAAAATTTCCAGTTTACATAGGCCTGATTCCGATGATAAGAACTTACTGAACTGCTCATTTTTGAAATCAAATTATTCGTTCATTTGTTCATCAACATTTTCAAGCACCAGTCGGGACCTGGGACCTGGGTCCTCTGCGAGGCGCAGGGCAAGTTCTCTGGAGAAAACGGTGCTAAAATCCAGCAAAAGTAAGCATTTCTCATCTGCTGTTTTCAGCGCACGGTATCAATTTTCTGGCTAAATAACCTATTGCTTTTCATCAGCTAGCTAACTCTTCTAATCCCTAGTTGTAATTCTGGGGTTCCCCACCCTCCTTTTCTGTGGCACTGGATTGTCCTGGGGACAGACCAGGAGGCTGGGGGAGAGGAGCGCCTTGATCTTCCTATCCACTTTTGCCCCCCAGCTTCTCATCAGTAACGCTTCTCTACCCTGCAGTAACACGATACTTTCTGCTTTGCAGTTTCCCCACATAACTGGAACCAGCCCCATCCTGCCCCCTCAGAGACACAGTGCCAGCTGGCGGGTGACCTTCTCAGAGGCGAAGTCCCAGCTGCGCGTTCTCCTGATTCTCACACCACCGCTTCCCTTTCTCCCCCACCCCTAGCTGCTCCCTGAGTTTCAGTGTCCCCCTTAGTCCTCTGATTCATGATGAAGAATGCTTTATATTAAGCTACTCTGTCATTACAAATAATCGATCCAGTTTTGACCCCTAACAAACTGGACCCTGACTAATACAGAAACTGAAGTGCTTCTAGTGACTTTAAAAAGAAGTTTCAGATTCAGATTTCTCTTGATAACAATAACCTCTGGAAATGTCTGTGATACAACACCACACACTACACACACACACTCTATTGCCTTCGTAGTTTTACAAATACAGGAAAATGGAAAGGTTAATGGTCGGGATGTTTAAAGTATTGTCTCTAAAAATGAGGTGGTTAGTTATATGACGACAGATGCTATTCAATAGCAGTTGGCTCTTCTAAGTTTTACTTGACAAGTAAATGACAAAATATGATTTGTAGGTGTGCCAAGCCTCTGTTGTAATTCCCGACAAAGGAAATTACTGGATATGCAGATAGAGTGCTTGCCTCAGGTACACAGGCACCTTTGGTAATTAAAAATGGGCACGCCATGCGCAAACTAGGGAGAATTGTTAGCTACCATGCTTTTAGTAAGAGGAGTTTAGTTTTATCTTTTTTTTCTTTTTTGAGACGGAGTCTGACTATGTCGCCCTTGGTAGGGTGCCATGGCGTCACAGCTCACAGCAACCTCAAACTCGTGGGCTTAAGTGATTCTCTTGTCTCAGCCTCACAAGTACCTGGGACTACAGGCACCGGGCACAATGCCCGGCTATTTTTTGTTGCAATTGTCATTGCTGTTTAGCTGTCCAGGGCCGGGCTCGAACCCACCAGCCTTGGTGTATGTGGCTGGTGCCCTACCCGCTGTGCTAGGGGCGCCAAGCCAGAGTTTAGTTTTATCTTAATCAATTTCCATTACAAGCTAAAATATTAGCATAAGTACTCAATTGTTTCAAATTTCTATGAATGCATATTAATATTATTTATACATAGCCCAGCTTTTATAACTATTGGCATGTCTTCTTAATTATATCTCTCAGAATATCTCCATTCTAAAAATTTTTATTTAATGTATTTCTTTGAAATTTTTATTTGGCTATGAAATACAGTCAGTAAAACCAATGGAAACAAATTCCATTTGAATGTTGAGATTAGAAATTCTTGCTTCTTACAATCTGTAGCTTTACTAAGCATTTAAAATGGTGACTTGTAGAACTAAAAATATTTCTTAATGCTTTTTCTATAAAGAAGCTTTTGTAGAATATGTTCTCTACAATCATTCACAGATGGCTGAATTGATGAACTGCTTCTCTAAAGACTGCCTCATATACTGTTTCAAATACTAATAAAAATGATGCCATTCATTTCCTGCTGAATTCTGTGAAGGTTTAAATCCAGTGTGTCTTTGCATTGTTTTTAAAAATTAAATATTGGTTTTTCATGGAGAATAACTGTCTCATTCAATATTTTTTGATGCCATTAGTGCTTTATTTTTAAAATCATGTTTTGTCTTTAATCCAGAAGTTGAATATCTAAATATCCTGTAATTTAGAAGTATCTTTCTTAGTAACTGGCATTTTAAGTAGTTCAAAAAAGTTGAAAATACTCTCAAAATGATCTCGTCAGAATGCCTCCACATTCTGGAGAATGAATGTTGGATAATTTTAACTAAAGTGGTATTAAATAGTCTCTTCAAGGTTACTACCCCTTTATCTGATTATGTTTTTCAGGAAAAAACATACAAAATAATTAGTAATATAGCTAGCATTTCTTAAACACTGATGTTTTTGTATCCATATTTGATCTAGGAGGAGAGACTAAATAAATAAAAGACAATGTTTGCAGAGGTAGGGCTGATCATTCTCCAAAATTTATGAATAGCATGAACCTGCAGATACACAAAGTGTCCACGATTCACGGACACAGCTGTCACCTGTGAGCATGGATGCGTTTTAATGGAACGGAATACAGATTAGATAGAATGTCATGATCTGGATCAAATCATAATTATGTTGTATTTATTCCAGAGATTCCTAGAGATTAAATCATCCTCATATTCCCCTCCTATTTTTGACAGAACAGATAAAAAACAATATACTGGGGACAAGCATTCCTGTTCAGTAAATGGTGCTGGTAAAACAGGATAGCCACATGTGAAAGCCCGAAACAGGCTCAGCACCTTTCACCACTCACAAAAATTAACTCACAATGGATAAAAGACGTAGAATAAGAATTCTAGAAGAAAATGCTGGAAAAACTCTTACAGCTATTGGTCTGGGCAATTAATTCATGAAGAAGACCCCAAAAGCAATCACAGCAACAACAAAAATAGATAATTGCAACCTGATCAAATTAAAAAGCTTCTCCAGGCAAGCCACAGAATGGGGGAAATATTCATACGCTATACGTGTAGTGACGGACTGGTATCCAGAATGTACAAAGAATCACGCACATCAGCAGGAAACCACCAAACAGCCTCATTAAAAAGTCAGCAAAAGACACGAACAGGACCTTTTCAAATGAAGATATAGTAATAGGCGACAAACTCTCTCTAATTATTAGAGAAATGCAAATCAAAACCACACTGAGGTATCAGCAAACTTCAGTGAGAACGGCTCATATTGAAAAAGCCCAAAACAACAGACATGGGCTTGGATGCAGAGAGAAAGGAACTTCTGTACATTGTTGGTGGGACTGCAAACGAGCACAACCTCTAGAGAAAACTGCATGAGTGTACCGCAGAGATCTGAAAGCAGACCTATCATTTGATTTAGCAATCCCACTGCTGAGTATAAACCCAAAGGAAAAAGGTCATTCTATAAAAAGGACACCTGATCTCAAATGTTTATAGCAGCACAATTCACAATCACAAAGACATGGAAACAACCCAAGTGCACGCCAAATACACAAATGGATTGATAAAATGTGGTATGTGTATATGTACACCGCAGAGTACTGCTCAGTAGTAAAAATGGTAATCTTGATAACATGTGGTATGTGTATATGTACACCGTGGAGTACTACTCAGTAGTAAAAATGGTAATCTTGATAAAATGTGGTATGTGCATATGTATACCACGGAGTACTACTCAGTAGTAAAAATGATAATCTTGATAAAATGTGGTATGTGTATATGTATACCGTGGAGTACTACTCAGTAGTAAAAAATGGTAATCTCGTATATTTTGGGACAACCTGGACGGAACTGTAAACCATGCTTCTAAATGAAACATCATAAGAATAGAGAAACAGTGATGCAAAAGTAGTTTTACACTGTAAACTCCACATAGATAATTCACAATACAATTTTACACTATAAACTCCATATAGATAATTCACAATATAATTTTACACTATAACCTCCATATAGATAACTCAGAATACGATTCACAGATTAAAAGAGGAAAAAGGTGATCTCAATAACTGCTGAGGCAGTATTCTGTAGTTTGGTATTTCTTCATGATAAATTCTCTTAGTAATTTAGAAGCAGAAAGGTATATTCTGATAAAGAGAATCTACCCAAAGCTGATAATAAAGAGCGTTCATAATGATATTAAATGCATTTCCATTAAATCCCCAAATCAAACAATAATATTTGCTGCATTTGAACATAGTACTAGAGGTTTTTTTTTTTTTTTTTTTGAGACAGAGCCTCAAGCTGTCACCCTGGATAGAGTGCTGTGGCATCACAGCTCACAGCAACCTCCAACTCCTGGGCTCAAGCGAGTCTCTTGCCTCCGCCTCCCAAGTAGCTGGGACTACAG
>CAUYRH010147668.1:0-24127 GCA_963574655.1 Perodicticus potto | reverse complement strand
AGCTCACAGCAACCTCCAATTCCTGGGCTCAAGCGAGTCTCCTGCCTCTGCCTCCCAAGTAGCTGGGACCACAGGCGCCCACCACAACGCCCGGCCATTTCTTGGTTGCAGCCGTCATTGTTGTTTGGTGGGCCCGGGCGGGATTGGAACCCGCCAGCTCAGGTGTACGTGGCTGGCGCCCTAGCCCGTTGAGCCACAGGCGCCGAGCCCCACAGATCCTTTTGTAGTTCATAAGCATGATGATGGGGTATCCATAGGCTTGCATGAGATGTGCCTACCTCAAACCCTGTTACAATGTTGGCACATTAACAATCTGAAGGGGTAAAAAAACTTCCCACAAAGAAAACTACAAGGCTAGGTTACTTCAATGGTGAGTTCTACCAAACATTGCAGGAAGAAATGACCCCAATTTTATATAAAGTGTTCTAGAAATAGAGGGAGGGGAGACATTTTCCAATTTATTTTATGAGACCCGCATTACTCAGTTGCCAAAACCAGAAAAGGGCATTACAAAGAGAGAAAACCACTCACCAATATCCTCACGAACATTGATGCAGAAGTTTTTAACAAATTTTTGGCAAGTTGATTCTAGTAATATATAAAATGGGTGACATATCATGACCAAACAGGGCTGATCTCAGGGATTTCAAAAGTGTATTAACCTACACAACCTATTAATAGGCTCGGCACCTGTAGTTCAGTGGTTAGAGGGCTGGCCACATATGCCAGGGCTGGCAAGTTTGAACGTGGCCTGGGCCTGCTAAACAACAATGACAACTACAACAAAAAAATAGCCAGGCATTGTGGCAGGAGTCTGTAATCCCAGCTACTTGGGACACTGAAGGAAAACAATCACTGAAGCCCAAGAGTTTGAGGTTGCTGTGAGCTGTGACACCACAGCACTCTACCGAGGGTGACATAGTAAAATTCTGCCTCAAATAAATAAATAAATAAACTATTAATATAATTTGCCATATTAACAGACTGAAAAAGAAAAATCATTTCAATAGATTCAAGAAAGCACTTGGCAAAACTCAAAATTCATTTTTTTTTGTTGTTGTTCTTTTGAGACAGAGTCTCACTTTGTCGCCGTTGGTAGAGTGCCATGGTGTCACAGCTCACAGCAACCTCAAACTCCTGGGCTTAAGCAATTCTCTCACCTCAGCCTCCCAAGTAGCTGGGACTACAGGCGCCCGCCACAACGCCAGGCTATTTTGTGGTTGTAGTTGTCATTGTTGTTTAGCAGGCCTGGATTGGACTCAAGCCTGTCAGCCTTGGTGTATATGGCTGGCACCCTACCCATTGAGCTACAGGCACCTAGCCAAAGTCCATTCTTGATAAAAACTCTCAGCAAGGGGTGGTGCCTGTGGCTCAGTGGGCAGGGTGCTGGCCCCATATACCAAAGGTGGCGAGTTCAAACCCGTCCCCAGCCAAACTGCAACAAAAAAATAGCCGGGCATTGTGGTGGGCACCTGTAGTACCAGCTACTCGGGAGGCTGAGGCAAGAGAATCACCTAAGCCCAGGAGTTGGAGGTTGCTGTGAGCTGTGTGATGCCACAGCACTCTATGGAGGGCAATAAAGTGAGACTCTGTCTCTACAAAAAAAAACTCAGTGAACTGAGAATAGAAGGATCTTCCAAAGCCTTATTAAAGGCATACATATAAGAAAAAAAAAATCTCTGTAGCTAACATTATTCTTATTGGCTTCTTCCCTAATATAGTGAACAAGAGAGGAATATCCTTTCTTTACATTTCTATTCAGTTCTGTATTGGAGGCCCTAGCCAGTAGAATAATGCATAAAAAGGGAATAAAAGTCATACACATTGAAAAGGAAGAAATAAAACTTCGTCTATTTGTATACAACACGATTGCATATGTTGAAAATCCTAAAGAACCTACAAAAAAGGCTTGGCGCCTGTAGCTCAAGTGGCTAAGGCGCCAGCCACATACACCAGAGCTGGAGGGTTCGATTCCGGCCTGTCATTGTTGCCAAACAATGACAACTACAACCAAAAAATAGCCAGGCTTTGTGGCGGGCGCCTGTAGTCCCAGCTACTTGGGAGACTGAGGCAAGAGAATCGCTTAAGCCCAGAAGTTGGAGGTTGCTGTGAGCTGTGAAGCCATGGCACTCTACCTAGGGCAACGGCTTGAGGCTCTGACTCAAAAAAAAAAAAAATCTGGATTTTTTAATGAAAATAACAAGCTGATTCCAAAGTATATGTGAAAATGAAATGATCTGGAATAGCCAAAAAAAAAAAAAAATTAAATTAAAATATAGAACAAAGTTACATTACCTTATTTCAAGACTTTCTATAAAATTTAGTAATCCCAAAAAGTCATGTTGGAGGCTGGGCACGGTGGCTAACACCTGTAATCCTAGCACTCTGGGAGGCTGCGGTGGGTGGATTGCTTGAGCTCGGGAATTCAGAGACCAGTCTGAGGAAGAGTGAGACCCTGTCTCTACTAAAAATGAAAAACTGAGGCAAGAGGATCACTTGAGCCCAAGAGTTTGAGCTTGCTGTGAGCTAAGATATCACAGCACTCTACTGAGGGTGACAAAGTGAAACTCTATCTTAAAAGAAAAAAAAAAAAATCCCAGGGCTATTAGCTCACAATATTTACAAAATTTATTTTATTTTATTTTTTTTTTTGAGACAGAGTCTCAAGCTGTCCCCTGGATAGAATGCTATGGTGGTGTCATAGCTCACAGTAACCTGTAACTCTTGGGCTCAAGTGATCCTCATGCTTCAGTTTTTTTTTTTTTTTTTTTTAGTAGAGACAGGGTGTCGCTTTTGCTCAGGCTAGTCTTGAACTCCTGAGCTCAAGCAATCCACCCACTTTGGCCTTCCAGAGTGCTAGGATTATGGGCGTGAGCCACCGCGCCCACCCGCCAAATTTAATTCGAGATGAATCATAGACCATATTAAAGACGTGCTCTAAATGTATCACACATCTAAAGAGTCAAGAACTGTAACTTTAAGACTTCTGGAAGAAAGTATAGAAGAACACTCTTAGGGGCTTTGGTTCAGTGAAAATTTCTTAAGTAAATGTTAAGCGATTCTCATGCCTCGGCCTCCCAAGTAGATGGGACTACAGGCACCCGCCACAACACCCAGCTATTTTTTTGTTGCAGTTGTCATGGTTTTTTAGCAGGCCTGAGCTGGGTTCAAACCTGCCAGCCTGGGTGTATGTGGCTGGCACCCTACCCACCGAGCTATGAGTACATCCTAAAATATAACATTTTCTATTTCACTTTGTTATATATTTCTATAATATTAGTGGTATCTTTTTACAAAGGGATTTCTTTTTCTTTTTTTTCTTTTGAGACAGAGCCTCACTTAGTTACCCTTTGGGGAGTGCCCTGGTGTCTTAGCTCACAGCAACCTCAAACTCTTGTGCTCAAGTGATCCTCTTGCCTCAGCCTCCTGAGTAGCTGGGACTCCAAGCCCCCCACCACAACACCTGGCTGTTTTTTTTAGAAACAGGATCGGATCTCGCTCTTGCTCAGGCTGGTCTCAAACTCCTAACCTCAAGCAATCCACCTGCCTTGGCCTCCCAGAGTGGTAGGATTACAGGCATGAGCCTTGCAACCGGCCTACAAAGGAATTTCTATGTTAATAAGGATTCTTTTGGATACTAATGACAGGAGGTCAACTGGTACTAACTTCAGTTCATGTGCCTGAATGGTGTAGGAGTACATAGCTAAATGCAGATTCTCCAATGAAGTTGTTGTGAATAGAGTTTTCCCCATTTACTGGCTCTTCTGCTGTGTTGGTTTCATTCTCAGGCTGCCTCTGAGATGATGACGAAGCTTGGCAACCCCAGAGAAGACTTGCCAGTAGAAGTCCTGACTGACTCTTCATGGCCTTGCTTAGACATATGCCCTCCCCTGAAAAGGACTATGATGGCCAGGCTAGGTCACAGGTCCATCCATGGAGCTGAGCAGGGACCAGGTGGTTTCAGCCCTGTACCGAAGAATGTTCTCAAAAGGGAAAAGTAGCCAGGTGTTGTGACAGGGGCCTATAGTCCCAGCTACTTGGGAAGCCGAGGCAAGAGGATCGCTTGAGTCCAAGAGTTTGAAGTTGCTGTGAGCTGTGATGCCAGGAAACTGCCCAGGGCAGCAGCAGAGACTGTCTCAAAGAAAAAAAAAAAAAGAAGTCTGATATCAGAATAAAGAGAGTTTGGAAAGCAAAAGCAGCAGACAACGATTACAATTTACTACTTTTAGAATCCGAAGAAATGTTACTTTGTTTTTAATCTTTAGAGTAACTGAGCCACAGCAATATCCTCTGGTGCTCTTCTAAAAGAGCATAATAGAAAGAAGAGAGGCATTCCTCAGCCCACATTTTAGCATTTTCTCAGAATTAGAGATGAGTGAGGAAGATGCCACCCCAAAGGAACTCTTTCTTTGCCAAAACAGAAGCGAACTTGTTACACAAGGTAGCAGTAAAATTGGGCTTGAAGGGGATTGTTAAAGTCCCTTGAGGAAAATGGCACGGGAAAGTTAGCTAAGGGTGAATAAAGGACTTCAGAGCCAAGCAGAGGGTGGGTGAGACTGCATGACGCAACCACTTGGGGGTGGGACGGGGTGGGTGTGTAGCTGAACTGCTTGTGAGATCACTTTGTGTGCCACCAACGTTCAAGCTCCCGGATGGAGACATCACACGCACTTCTGAAGTGGTAGACCCTTTTTGTGTAATGGTAAAACTTTTTATATGAATATAAATAGGAATATATCATGAAGGAGAAGACAAACACTGCATAAATTTTAAAGATAAAATACAAATGTCTTGCTTGCGAGAACCCCTCAGACCGATTTCCCTTTCTCCTTCATATGAATTCAGCCCTCTCTGCCACAAAGAATACTTCAATAGAAAAATTTGAGAAGTACCTCTTTAAAAAATAAGGGATGGGGATATAGGATATTCTTGGGGTTTTTTTTACAGCATCCAGACTCTTTGCCAGAAGAGGAAACCAGGCAAGGATTCAGAATGGAAAGGTTTGGGATTATGAGGACAAGACTAACATCTGGTGGGGCTGGCAAATGTGAACGTGTGCGCTGGGGACTGAGGTTGAGGGCCTGCTCATGCAAATCCTCAGAGCAGCTGCGTTCCTGGGTAACATCTCATGTGGAAAGTATGGGATCCTGCCCTGGCTTGGAGTTTAGATTAGCGTCTCTTGGTAGAAGTAGGAATCCAGTGTTCTTGGAGAGGCAGATTCGTTTCTGAGGTTAAGGGAAGTTCAGCTTGAAACAATGAACTCCAGTGAGCCAGCCTTTCACTTCAGAATTGGTGGAAGAGAGAGAATTAGAGCCCCTGTGAATTTTGAGTTCACAGGTCTAATAAAATACAGAAGCTCAACCAAGAGTCATAAAAATAAATAAAAAGACATTTTAACATCAAAAAATAAAAAAATAAAATAAGAAAGACAAAATGGAGGCGACAACCCTTTCCCAGAAACAGTCCCTTAGCTGGCACCTGGCCTTTTTTCTTTTCCTTTCATCACAGGCCAGGAAAAAAACTGTATCACAGACCATTCTTCTGAGGGACTTTGAACCATTGAAAGAGAGTATGGGTTCTCCTTTTTTCCATTCTGGGATGATACCGACAATCAAACCCAGACTGAAAGACCAACTCACGGTCATGAGCATGAAACCTGCAGCCTGACCACAGGATGTCCAGAGATGCTGCCAGGTCTGACCATCCTGGCCAGGGGTTCTCTGGAGATTTTAATCAGTAAGTCTTGATTATCACAGTGGATTTTAAAGGACAGAGAATAAGAAGGGGTGGAGCAGAACGGGAGGATTAAATTGGCAATATAGATTCTTCACCTGAATGGTTGAAAAAATTAAATAATTACAAACCCAAAGGCCAGAGGAAAAAAAGGGGAGTGGGGAGATAATCACCTTACACCTGGAGCATTGGGTTCTGAAAATCCAATTTGCACATAGAGAGTGGAAGGGCCTTTGCTGAGGGGGCAGGGGCTGAGGACTCGGCAGCAAGCAGAGGACCGTTGCCCTGGAGACCGTCTTAGCTTGGAAATGGCAAATAGGAAAATAACAAGGGCTTAAGGGAGAAAGAAGAGAGAAAAAAAAACAAGCATTACTTAGGATGGTTGAAATCTTAGAAACCAGACTAGACTACATGAAAGCAATGTACTTAAAAGGACAAATACAGATTTAACTGCTTTTCAAAATGAAGATAGGAAGAAGGAAGCTATTTGAGTTGTTTGGTGGTTAAGATGGGTGATCAGACACTCAAGAGCTTTAACAGAGGAAAAGAGGGAAATTTGCTAGAAGCAGAGATGGGGATGCACTTACCTATCTCCTCTCATCTGCCCCAGAGGGTACTAATGACATGTGCTCTCAGAGAGCCACTGAGAGAGAGAAATAAAGAATAAAAATTAATTCATGGAGTATTATTGTCTTTAGTGACTATGATAATAATCTGAGGAGGCTGATGTATGAAGGGGAACTCCAGAGATATTAGTGCAAAATAGACCGATATTAACCAGTCAACCGGTCAATTTCAAGGGAAGGCAATGATGATGGGGAAATGGTTTGGGAAACTATGGCCAGAAATTTCTGGATTAGACCTTAGTAAGAGTTGGTCTGGTTACCCCCTGCAAAGCGGCTAAGAATTTGGGTACTGAATTTGGAACCCTGAGAAGACAGAGCTAGAGAAGGGCCACCTACCTGAGTGACCTGGAGCAGGAAGAGCCAGGGTGGAAACGTGTAGAGGTAAGAGAAAACGGGGAGGACCAAGCCTGAGGATTAGCACATAGGGCAGATCTGGAGCTAACAACTGCAGCCTGCCAAGCGCAGTGGCTGGTGCCTGTTATCCCGGCGCTTAGGGAGGCAGAAACAGAGGATCACTTGAGGACAGAAATTTAAGACTGGCCTGAGCAACACAAGACTACGTCTCTGTAAGAAACTGAAAAATCAGCTGTGCTCAGTAGCGTGCACTTGTAGACCCAGCTATTTGGGAGGTCAAGGCTAGAGGATTGCTTGAGTCCAGGAGTTGGGGGTTGCAGTGAGCTATAATGATGCCACTGCACTCCAGCCTGGGCAACAGAGTGAGACCCTGTCTCTAAATAAATAAAATAAGCAAATAAAAATAGTAGGGTTGGGCACAGTGGCTCACGCCTGTAATCCTAGCACTCTGGGAGTCCAAGGTGGGCAGATAGCTTGAGCTCAAGAGTTTGAGAACAGCCTGAGCAAAAATGGAGATCCTGTCTCTACTAAAAATAGAAAAATTCAGGCAAAAGGATCGCTTGTGCCCAAGTATTGGAGGTTGCTGTGAGCTATGATGCTACGGCACTCTACCCAGGGTAACAGCTTGAGACTATCTCAAAAAAAAGTGGGGGCGGGTAGTGCCTATAGCTCAGTGACTAGGGTGCCTGCCCCATACACTGAGGCTGGCAGGTTTGAAACCAGCCTGGGCAAGCTAAAACAACAGTGACAACTGCAACAACAACAAAAAATAGCTGGGTGTTGTGGTGGGTGCCTGTGGTCCCAGCTACTTGGGAGGCTGAGGCAAGAGACTCACTTAAGCCCTAGAGTTTAAGGTTGCTATGAGCTGTGATGCCACGGCACTCTACCCAGTGTGACAGCCTGAGACTCTGGCTCAAAAAAAAAAAAAAAACAGTAGTTAACAACAAAGGAAAGAAGAGTGGGGCAGTTGTTTATAGAGGAGGGCCATGGACGGTTGCTGAGAATGGGCTAACTCAGGGGTTCTCAAAGTGTACTCCTGACCAGCAGATTTGGTAAAACGTAAATGCTCAGTCCCCTGAATCAGTTGCTCTAGGGATGGAACCCAGCAATTTATCTCCACAAGCCCTCAAAGTGATTCCAATGAACACCAAAGTTTGGGAACCACCCTAATAAAGCGTCCCTGACTTGCTTTTAATGGCTGCTGAGTACAAACTTGAGGGCAGCAGGGCTCCCTTAAAACCTCTGGGTCAGCCCTTATGGGTAGCTAAATGGTTAGACTCCCTAAAGGGGAGCCACAAGAAGCCAAGTCTGGGTTTGACACTGGTGTTGAACTGATGGTGGGAGAGATTTTATGTAAAATTACCGACTCACACAAGAGAGGTGGACAGGGCTGGTTTAGGTAATAGGAGCCCGGGAAGAATCAGAAGTCAGTGATAAGCTCTTCTGTGTGGGAAAACTAGCTCTGGAAAACTACAGGCTTGTAATAGAAGAATTAGTGAACCCAATAACAGAAAATAAACAAAGGTGACCCTATGATCTTAATATTGAGCAGGTTTACAGATCAGAAGCCCCCCAGAAAAGGAACATTTTCAGCTTAGAGAGATCAGGTGGTAAAGCAACTAGAAGCTTCAGACATCAGGAACCAAAAACATGCAGACATAGTTGGATGGGGTCAGGGCACTAATGGAGAAGATTGCAAATGACTGTAATTTGCAGAACTGTGAAGCCATAAATTGCACGGAGAAAGCTGCCTGCTAGGAGCGTAGCTCTCTCTGCTCTCAAGATGAAGCAGCTAAAGGCTGTGGAATTGGTTAAAATGACTCTTGGAAAAAGAAAGAAAATTGTACATGAAGAGTAAGAGGTGGGGCTCGAAGCCTTGAATACAGGGGCCCAACCCCCTGAATAAAGGGGCCTGGACCATCTTCACAGGTGAGACTATCTGTGTGTTTCCGCAATCTGAGGGTGGAGTTTTACAGCCAAAAACCCAAGGGCATTAAAAAAACAAACAAAAAAACCCACCTGCCAATTCTTGCTACCATTAAACTTTTGGTTTCAGACGGGACAGTAGAAGTGCCTCAGCCTCTGGGGTAGGGACTACACACAGGATGTATACAGGGAGCAAAAGCCATTGCTCAGGAAATGGTCTTGGCTCCAGAAATGACAGATGGCAAATGAGGGACATAATATGGGCTTAAAGAAAGACTGAAGAGACCAGGACACTCTCCAAGTTCTAACCCCATAGACCGCTGATGCAGCAATAGAAAATAAAGGTAATGTTCAGAGCCAAAATGAGGGGGAATCAAGGCACAGGAAATCTAAGAATAAGAGGTAGGTGGCGGGGTGGGGAGCGGGAGATGGATGACCACCAGAGACCAAGTCCATTTAAACTTTAAACTGTAAAGCCTTTCCCAGCCTTCTCCTAATTTTTATTGGAGGAAGGGTGTGAGTTTTTAACAGCTTTATTGAGATATAATGGTTATACCATAAACCCCAATAAAGTGTGTAACTTCGTAAGTTTTAGCATATGCCTATACCCCTAAAATCATTATTATAATCCAGGTTATGGTAACTTGTCTGTTACCCACCAAATTTCCTCATGTTCCTTTTGTAATCCATCCCTCTTTCTTCTCCCTCACGTCCCATCTGCTACCCCCACCTTCGGACAATCTCTGATCAATTTCTATCACTATAGGTGAGTTCATCTTTTCTGGAATTTTATATGCATGGAAGCATGCAGCCCGTACTCTTTTTTGACTAGCTTCTTTCATTCAACCTAATGATTCTGAGATCTATTCATGTGTATAGTTTATTCATTCTTATTGTGTTCTGTGTACAGTTTATTCATTCTCATTGCTGAGTAGTGTTCCATTATCTGTAATCAACTATGTAGCCATCAACTATCTATTTAGTTATTCATTTCTCTCTAGTCATTTATAAACCTTCGGGTTGTTTCCATTTTAGACTACATTCATGTGTAAGGCTTTGTGTGGACACATTTTTTTTAGGTAAATACTGATGTATTTTTTAATTAACGTACCAGGACTGTGTATATGTATAGGGAATGTGGTGATGTTTCAATACATATAATGTATAGTGATCAGATCAGGTAATTATCATATCTATTATCTCAGCACTGATCATTTCTTTGTGTTGGGAACACTCAATGTCCTCCTTGTAATTATTTAAAATCATATACTATATTGTTAACTAACGCAAGGATGTATTCCTCCTTTCTAGCTGTCATTTTGTATCCTTTGTCAAATCGCTTCCTATCTGCCCCCTTTTTTTCTTCCCCCTGCCCTTGCCAGACTCTAGTGCGCCTATCTTCTGTTTTACTTTTTACTTCTGTGTGATCACCATTTTTTTAGCTTCCACATGTGGGTGAGAATATGAGGTATTCAACTTCCTGTTCCGGCTCATTTCGAGTAGTACCTTCCAGTTCCATTATGTTATTGGGAATGGCAGGATTTCATTCTTTTGACGGCTGAAGAGCATTCCATTGTGTAGACAGACCGAATTTTCTCTCTTTATTCATCTCTTGTTGGAAACCTAGGTTTGATGATGTGTTATTTGATTTGGGTTTGATTTGCTAAACTTGTGTTAAGAATTTTTGTGCCTATGTTTATGAAGGATATGTCCTATGGGTTTCTTGGCTCATAATGCCTTTGTTCAGTTCTGGTGTGAAAGTAATGCTGACCTGACAAGAGGAGCTGGAAAATGTTTCTTCCTCTTTCATTTTCTGGAAAAAAATTATACAGAATCAGTATTATTCTTCTCTTAAATTTTTGGTAGAACTTATCGGTGAAGTTAATGGCCTAGAGGAAGTTTTTTGTTGGTTGCTTTGTTTTGTTAAAGAGTAGAGGTTTTAGTCTATAAATTCAATTACTTTATTTATTTGTTTATTTATTTATTTATTGAGACAGAGTCTCACTATATCACCCTCGATAGAGTGCCAAGGCGTCACAGCTCATAGCAACCTCAAACTCTTGGGTTTAAGTGATTCTGTTGCCTCAGCCTCCTAAGTAGCTGGGACTACAGGCCCCCGCCACAACACCAGGCTGTTTTTTATTGCTGTTGCAGTGATCGTTATTGTTTAGCAGGTCCAGGGCCAGGTTCAAACCTGCCAGCCCCAGCGTATGTGGCTGGTGCCCTAACCACTGGGATATGGACACTAAGCCAAATTCAAGTACTTTAATAGGTAGAGGACCATTCATGTAAACTATTTTTTCTTGAGTGAGTTGTGGTAGTTTGCACCATTGTCAAATCCATTAGCATATATATTTTCATAAATGCTACTATCCTTTAATGCCTGTAGGAACTATAGTGATATGTATTCATTCGTTCCTGATATTAGTAATGTGTGCCTTCTTTCTTTTCTTCCTGTTCAGTATGGCTACAGATTTAGCAACTTTATTCATGTTCCCCCAAACCAGCATTTAACTATCTCAAAAATAATTAGCTGTTAAGCAGATTTCTGGGAGCTTGGGCCATTAATTACTCTCTTATCATGAGAGCATTCCAATACAATGCCTACGGAGACATTGGTACAATTAACGTAACTCAGATTGGTAAGGAATTATGCTTGAACATAAATTTACCATCCATCTCGATGCAAGAGTCCCCAATGGAATCAATAAAGCTGATATCAAGACATCCAACTTTTCTAAAGGTTTTTTTTTTTTAGGTTTAAAGATTCTTTTTTTTTTTTTTTTGGTGAGACAGAGCCTCAAGCTTTCACCCTGGATAGAGAGCTGTGGCATCCCAGCTCACAGCTACCTCCAATTCCTGGGCTCAAGCATTCTTCTGCCTCCGCCTCCCAAGTAGCTGGGACCACAGGCGCCCGCCACAACGCCCGACCATTTTTTGGTTGCAACTGTCATTGTTGTTTGGCGGGCCCAGGCTGGATTCTAACCCGCCAGCTCAGGTGTACGTGGCTGGCGCCTTAGCCACTTGAGCCACAGGCGCCGAGCCCATCCAACTTTTCAATGAGAGTCAAAAATATACAGATATTTTTATACCAATGCTTTAGCTTATTGCCTATTATCTGATTTTCTAGGCATGTCTGTACTCCCTGAATATCCTCTTCTCTGTTAAAAACCTAAGAGTAGCATGAGTAACCGAGGGAGAGGGGAGAAGATTCAAATTACCAATATTAGCAATAGAAAATGAGCGATCCTACAGATACTAAAAGGATAATGAGGGAACATTACAAACAATTCTATGTCCCCAAATTCAAAAGTTTTAATAAAATGGGACAGTTCCTTGAAGGATACAAACTACCAAAACTTCTACAGAAGGAATAACTAAGAATAGTTCCGATAACCCTATGTTTGTTAAAGAAATTAAATTTATAGTTAAAATTTTTTCCCTCAAGGCTCGGCGCCTGTGGCTCAACGGGCTAAGGCGCCGGCCACATACACCTGAGCTGGCGGGTTCAAATCCAGCCCGGGCCCGCCAAACAATGACGGCTGCAACCAAAAGAAAAAATGGCCGGGCGTTGTGGAGGGCGCCGGTAGTCCCAGCTACTTGGGAGGTGGAGGCAAGAGACTCTTTTAAGCCCAGGAATTGGAGCTTGCTGTGAGTTGTGATGCCACAGCACTCTATCCAGGGTGATGGCTTGAGGCTCTGTCTCAAAAAAAAAAAAAATATTTTCCCTCAAAATACTCCTTGGCAAAGTGGTTTCAGTGTTAATTCTACTAAACAATTAAGAGAGAAATAACACTAATTAGGCACACCCTTTTCCACAAAATAAAAAAGGGCAGAATACTTCCTTGACTTGTGACGTAAAAATCAGACAAAGGCAATGCAAAAGAATACTGGAGACTAAATAACTCATAGACACAAAAATACTTAACAAAAAATATACTAGCAAAGTGAATTTATCAATATGTAAAAAAGTATAATACATATGACTAAGTGGAGCTCATATTAGGAATGTGAGTCTAAATCAACATTCAAAAAAAATCAATGTAATTCACTATCTTGACACACTAAATGAGAAAAAAATTGTATGACCAAATCAGTAGATACGGAAAAAGCTTTTGTTAAAATTCTACATTAATTCATGATTTAAAAAACTCTCAGCAAATTAGGAATAGAAGTGGTTTCTAAAACAATAATGAAACCACAACCCTATAGTTAACGTCATAATTAATGGTGAGAGATTGAATACTTTCCCTCTAAGATCTGGAAAAAGGCAAGGATGTCCTCTTTTCCACGCCTCTTCAACAATGTACTTAAAGTCCTAGTTGGTTCAATAAAGAAAGAAAAAGAAATAAAAGGCATATAGTTTATAAAGGAATAAAAGTAACTGTCTTTGTTCATAAGCAACATGATTGTGTACGGAGAAAATCCCACAGGAACTACATTTTAAAATCTCCTAGAACTAATTAATAGTTTAACAAGGTTGCAGGATAGCAAGTTAACATACAAAAGTCAATTGTATTTCTATATATAAGCAATAAACAATTGGAACCTGAAACAGAGAAACAACAAAATATCATTTACAATGCACCCCTCCCACAACACACACAAAAAATGACTTGGGTATATATCTAACAAAATATATGCAAGATCTGTATGTGAAAAACTAAAAAACACTGATGACAGAAAAGAAGATCTAAAATAATGGAGAGATCTATCACGCTCATGGTTTGGAAGACTCCATATTGTCAAGATTTCAGTTACACCAAATATGGTCTAGAGATTCAATGCAATCCCAATCAAAACACCAGCCATTTTTCTGTACATTTTTTACAAGTTTATTCCAAAATTCACATTGAAAGGCAAAGAAATTAGAATTGCCAAACAATTCTGAAAAATAAGAACACATTATCTGATTTCAAGACTTACTATTACTGTAACACTTTAATAATCGTGGCAATGAATTATAGATATAGACCAACCAGGATGTTGGAGGAATTCCAGGATGGAATTAAAACTATAACAAATAAGTCTAACTTTATTTAAAGTTATAACAGTACTTAAGAGTGTGGGGACCTACGTTAACTTTGGACAGTGCATTTTAACTGCAAGCTTTAAGTCTAAAGACAAAAGAAATTAAACATTGTATTTTAGTTGGTAAACTTGTTTCTTATTGGAGTATAATCAACAATTCTGAAATTGCTTTACATATGTATGGGGGATGAATAATTATGAAAATGGGTGGTGGCCAGGCATGGTGGTTCATGTCCGTAATCCCAGCACTTTGGAAGGTCAAGGCAGGAGGATCACTTGAGGTCAGGAGTTTGAAACCACCCTGAGCAAGAGCAAGACCCCGTCTCTACTTAAAAATAGAAAAATTACCTTGGCACTGCGGCGGGTACCTGTAGCCCTAGCTACTTGGGAGACTGAAACAGGAGGATTGCTTGAACCCAGGAGTGAGAAATTGCTGTGAGCTAGCCTGAAGCCTTCGTACTCTAACCTGGGCAATGGAGTGAGACTGCCTCAAAAAAAAAGTATACTATGGAAAATAAACTGCCAACATATTATTTTAAAAAAAGGAAGAAAGAAACTGGGTGGTGAGTGGTAAGAGCTAGGTTTTTTATTGTTGGAGAGGAAAGTTACCGCAAAACAAGAAAGGAAGATTAGAATGAACTCAGTGGTGCTGAATTGGAAGCAGAGGCATCAATGTGAACTCTTGGGTGTGTGTGGGAGGAGGTGTAAGTACACACACACATACACAGATGGATAAACAAGTAGAGATGTATTTGTACTCACAAGTTAGTGTCCATACGTATGCTACCTCGCTCTGCTGGGAGGTCCTAAAGCAATGGCACGCTAGTATTAATCAACAAATCCAGTACCCTAGTTTCATATATAACATTGCCAAATTAAGAAGGAAACAATCATCTTGAAAAGAAATGGCTGATTCTAGGGCTTGGGAAGAGAAGATCCGAGATAAGCCTGGAATCTTGCAGTACCAGAAAGTAAGAAAATGATCAAAAAACGAAAGGACACAAGTACAAGAGGGACTCTACCTAACAGAGTCCCTCCAAACATTGTAACTTAGTTCTTTGTAGCCTCACATGAACGTGAAATTTAAAAAACAAAAAGAATGAGTCATAAAGTTAGTAAGAGCTTTTACATGACAAACTGAAAAGAGAATATGGCTACAGAAAACAAAACAAATAAAACAAAACTACAGGGCCATGTCAAAGGTACAAAAGAGTTCCCAAATGCCAGAATCTGGGACGCTTTGAGCAACACAATAAATCACAGTATTGAATTATTATACAAAGTACAGAGCAAATGTACGTGAGTCCCTCCTGATACAAATCAATGATCAAATGAACACATGGACAAGTAAATGAATAAAATGCAAGTAAGGAAACAAATCGTTTTTGGATAGAAACCAAAACATACGTATACGGTCCACTCTGGCAGGTAGAATTTAATTCCTTCTTGCCTTTACTTAGTGACTCACTTCTAAGTAATAAAACACAGAAAAGGAGAAATGACGACCATACCGTGGAAAAACCTGGCAAACACATTAACCAAATGATTAAAGTTAACATCATGGGTGATGTCCTGCGGCTATGATCCGGGAGAAGAGTACTTTATCTCTGTGCTCTTCTTTCCCAAAACCCACAACCCCAATCTAATCACAAGAAAAAACATCGAAAAAACCCAAACTAAAGAACATTCTATAAAACACCCAACCGGTACTCTTTAAAACTAACAAAACCGGGCAGAGTGGCTCACGCCTATAATCCCAGGATTTGAGAGGGATTATTTGAGACCAGGAGTTGGATGTTACAGTGATCTGTGATTGTCCCACTGTACTCACACTCCAGCCTGGGCAAGACCCTATCTGTAAAAAAGAAAAAAAAACCAAAACCCACAAGTCAAGGTCATGCATGAGAAACTATTAAAACTATCACTGGTTTAAAGAACAGACCAGAAGAGACTTAGTCTTGTTTGTATTTTGTTATCATGGGGTACCCTGGGTAGGATCTGGGAACAGAAAGACCAGAGGAAACTTAATCTTGTTTGCATTTGTTATCATGTGGTACCCTGGATAGGATCTGGGAACAGAAAGAAGATTAATGAAAAAACTCTGGAAAAATAAAATCCGGAGTTTAGTTGATAGAAATGTACCAATGCTGGCATCTTAGCTTTGACAAATGTACTGTGATAAGATGTTAGTAACAGGGGAAATGGTGAGGGATGAATGAGAACTCTCTCTTTGCAACTTTTCTGTAAATCTAAATTTGTCTTGAAATTAAATGTTTATTTTTTTACTGAAGGCAAAATAAAGACATTTTCAGACAAATACGAAGTTGAAATCATTTATCTCCGGCACTATTACACTATAAGAAATGTTAATGGAATTTTTCAGCCTGCAGGACAATTACATCTGAAGGAAAATGATTCCTTCTCGAAGAAAGAAATCTTAGATCTCTACCAAAAGAAAAAAGGGGCTAATCAGAAACCTAGAGTGGCTATATAAATATCAGAGAAAGTGCATTTTGGAATGAAAAATATTGCTAGACCTAAGGAAAGATTGAATCAGTTTTCTATTGCTGCTTAACAAATTCCCACATGCTTAGCAGCTTAAAACAATGCCCATATATTAATTCGTAGTTCTGTACGTTAGAAGTCTAGCTTGGCATGTCTGGGTTTTCTACTCACGGTATCACAAGACTGAAATCAAGGTATCAGCCAAGTTGTTCTCATCTGGAAGCTCTGGGGTCAAAAGCACTTTTTCTAGGATGAGTTCACAAACCTAATTTTCAGACTACAAATGACTGCTCTGATGGCCATTCTACAAAAAGAGTTCTAAAATTGCTTTGAAGGGTAGACTAGGTGCTGGTATGAATCATAACTTCCCCAGGGGAGTACTTCAAAGGTGACTGCAGTGATATTCAGCAATGAAGTATGTAGCACTTTTTCTAGGATGAGTTCAAGAACTTAATTGTCTGACCTTGTATATTATAATTTCTGAGATGTAGTGAAGGCAGCTAACTCCTCTCATAGGGGAGTTTATACCTTATCCAAAGGAAAGTAATCTTAAACCAATAATCTAAGCTTCCACCTTAAGAAATTGGAAAGAGGCCAGGCTTGGTGGCTCATGCCTGTAATCCTAGCACTTGGGGAGGTCGAGCTAGAGCAAGACCCTATCTCTAAAAATAGCTAGGCGTTGTAGGAGGCCCCTATAGTCCTAGCTACTTTGGAGGTGGAGGCAAAAGAATCGCTTAAGCCCAGGAGTTTTGAGGTTGCCATGAGCTGTGACGCTACAGTACTCCACCAAGGGCAACAAAAGTGAGACTCTGTCTCAAAAAAAAAAAGAAAAGAAATTGGGAAGAGAAGAGCAAAGTAAACTCATAAGCCATAAAAGTAAAGAAATGAGAAAGAGCAGAAATTAACAAAGGAGAAAAGAGATAAATCAGAAAATATAAATGAAGAAACTACTTTGAAAACGATCAACAAAATTGACAGACCCTTAGCTAGACTGATCAAGGTATATCAGGAATGAAGAAGAATTATCATTATAGATCCTACAGACATTAAAATAATAAAATAATATTGAGAATAATTTTATGCCAATAAATTTGACAATTTGAAATGGAGAAAGTCCTTGAAAACTACAACTGATAATAACTGATACCAAAAAAATAATTCACAACACATATATCAGACAAAGGACTTGTATCCAGAATATATATAGAATACTTAAGGCCAGGCACAGTGGCTCATGCCTCTAATCCTAGCACTCGGGGAGACCAAGGCAGGTGAACTGCTTGAGCTCAGGGCTTTGATACCAGCCTGAGTAAGAGCAAGATCCCATCTCTACTAAAAACAGACAAACTAGCCAGGCATTGTGCTGGGTGGGCCCAGCCACTTGGGAGGCTGATGCAAGAGGATTGTTTGAAGTTACTGTGAGTTATGATGCCATAGCACTCTACCCAGGGTGACATAGTGTGACTGTCTCCAAACAAAAAAAAAAAGAAAAGCAAAAGAAAAAGGAAAGAACACCAAGTTTTATACAGATTCTTTCAGAAAATGAAAGTGGAAAAAAATTCATTTTATGAGTCTAGCAATACCTGGATACTAAAACCAGTAATGTGTACTGGTTATTATAAGAAAACTTCAGGCCAGTTGCTCTCATAAACATATATGCATAAACATAGACAAAATATTAATAAATGGAATGCAACAATACATAAAAATATGGTGCTTATCCCATGAATGAAGATTGGCTTAACATTTGGAAATCAATTGATGTAATTCAATATATTAATGGAATAAGAGAAAAAACATAAATGAGGCAATTCTGTAGGTACTCTAAGAATGACTTTTAAACAAGTCTCTCTCCAGCTGAATCTAATATGATGTAAGTGGCTTGACTTCACCTGCTGACTTGCCCCATACCTAGTCACCAGCTCTTTTTTGAAAGAGCTTTTTCTTTGCAGTTTTTGGCCAGGGCTGGGTTTGAACCCGCCACCTCTGGCATAAGGGACTAGTGCCCTACTCCTTTGAGCCACAGGTGCTGCCCAAGCTTTTGTAATGCAAAGACCCACACCTCTGTAACTGCACATGGTGGTGAGAACAGACTTCAGAGGGTGATGTCACCCTTGCTTCCCAATTACTTCACTGAAAGATTCCTCTCATAGAAAGGGTTTACATCACTGTGGAAATCATACTGGGTTCTGAGATTTGTTGCATTTTATTTTATTTTATTTATTTGTTTTATTGAGACAGAGTTTCACTATGTCGTCCTCAGTAGAGTGTTTTGGCGTCACAGCTCTCAGCAACCTCAAACTCTGGGGGCTCAAGCGATTCTCTTGCCTCAGCCTCCCTAGTAGCTGAGACTATAGCACCCGCCACAAGGCCTGGCTATGTTTCGGTTTGTTTTGTTTAGCGAGGCTGGGCCAGGTTCAAACCTGCCAGCCTCGATGCATGTGGCCAGCGCCCTAACCACTGAACTATTGGCACCCAGACTGCATTTTATTTTTTTAAGGAAAAACATCCAGATATTTGCCCCAGGTGAGGAGAATTCCTGTCTGGTACTCCTCTTCTCCAAAAATTTAAGCATCTAGAGAAATGTGTTACCTGCCCTCAATCCAGAGAAGTCCAAAGTAGGCTCTTGATTATAGCCAGATTTTGCATGTAACAGCCAGGCTGGATCCTGAGAACCTGTTCTTAATCTCTAGGCAACAAGACCCAGCTTCTTTTCCACCAAACCTGATCACTTACCTAAGTCCCTGCACCTCCAAAGAAGCTTCGGCCAAGCCACAAACACCAGGAAGACCATCATAGTAGCATCTTCTTCGACCAGAGAACTCAATACTACAAATCCCAAGCCATACACTGGCCCATGGAGCCCAGAGAAAGACTGTTGGCTACTCTTGCCAATGGGAAATGGGAAATGTCTGTAAGAGCCTGGAGATCGCTCTGAATGCCCCTGCTAGCCAGAGCAGGTGGGAAGAGAATTTCATGATTGCCTTGTAATAAATCAGAGGAATCAGCTTAAATCAAGAACTGCCCCCCCAGATGGGGGTCCAAGAGATACCTAACTAACTATGGGGAGAACCTGTTTGCTTTTGTTGCAGAACTATGCCTAGACCTTTCAGCTGTTCATCCCCAGGTCCATTCTTGGCACCAGACTGTTTCCCCAAGTTTTCCATTCTTGTGGTAGCTCCTGAGTCACCTGCTGGTTTTCTCATCTTCTGCTGCCATCAGCTAAGGTGACCATAAAGTTTATCATCCAAACTGGACCCTTTTGGAAGTGAAAATGGATGCTATTCATTATCACGTTGTGACAATACATATGAACTGGTATTGTCCCGAGAACACCACGCATTTGGTCACTCTAACAATTACCCCTGCCTCCCATGGAGTTCTCGCTCTCAAAACTAACTAGAAAGTCACAGTCACTAACTACACTATTCTCTTTGCTTTCCCCCTAAAAAATCCACCAAACTTCTCATTTGAAAGTCTTCATTTCTAGTTAGTAGAGGCAAATTGACAGCGATAACTGAAATAACCAATAAGGGAAAGTTAAAAAAAAAAAGGGTATAGTCCTTTGTCTGACAGCCATGTTTACTCTGAGATGGCAACTAAACTTTTGCGGGCTTTAGTTTTAGATTTTCTTTTCTTTGCTTTTCTTTTTTTTTGAGACAGAGTCTTACTTTGTCACCCTCAGCAGAATGCCGTGGCATCATAGCTCACAGCAACCTCTAACACTTGGGGTCAAGCAATTCTCTTGCCTCAGCCTCCCAAGTAGCTGGGACTAAGGTGCTCACTGTAGTGCCGTCTCACTCTGGCTCAGGCTAGTCTCAAACCTGCCAGCTCAGGCAATCCACCTGCCTCAGCCTCCCGGAGTGCTGGGATTACAGGTGGGAGCCACCAGCCTGGCCCTTCTCTTTCTTTATATAAATAAATGACCATTGAAGACACATCACATGGATAATGTGGAAAATTAGAAACCAATACTGAATACGCCATGTGGCATATACAAACCAATACCACAAAATAAAATGCCACATAACCATCTCCCAAACATTACTACTGCTAGGGCCAGGCGAGGTGGTTCACGGCTGTAATCCCAGCACTATGGGAGGCCAAGGCAGGTGGATTGCTTGAGCTCAGGAGTTCGAGACCAGCCTGAGCCAGAGTGACACCAGGTCTCTAAAAAATAGCCAGGCTGTGGCAGGCGCCTGTAGTCCTAGCTACTTGGGAGGCTGAGGCAAGAGGATCACTTGAGCCCAAAAGTTTGAGGTTGCTTTGTGGCAGGCGCCTGTAGTCAGTCCCAGCTACTTGGGAAGCTGAGGCAAGAGAATCGCCTAAGCCCAAGAGCTGGAGGTTGCTGTGAGCTGTAATGCCACTGCACTCTACCGAGGGTGACAAAGTAAGACTCGGTTTCTAAAAAAAAAAGATTACTACTGTTGAGTGATGTTAGCAAAAATAGGGGACTAAGAACTTCAAAACCCTTTTGCTCCACAAAAGCAATGGAAAAACTAGCAAAAATATTCAGAATCAACATTTTGATAACTCTGAATATTAGCCACAGGCTTACAACAATCCAGGGAGCATATATTCAAGGGAAAAAAAGCTGAATTTCCATAAAAATAGTGAATTTTCACGAGTTTGAGACCAGCCTGAGCAAGAGCAAGATCCCATCTCTAAAAATAGCTGGGCACTGTGGCAAGTACCTGTAGTCTCAGCTTCTTGGAAGGCTGAGACAAGAGAATCACTTTAGCCCAAGAGTCTGAGGTTGCTGTGAGCTATGATGCTACAGCACTCTACCAAGGGTGACAAAGTGAGGCTCTGTTTCGAAAAACAAACAAACAAAAAAACCAGTAAGCTCTGTGATAATATAACTTACTCTATTCTCGTGGGTTGCTCCCCACTACCCTTGAAACCAAAGAGCCCACACTTGCAATTAAAACCAGCAGCCTGGCAGCTACCAAAGGGGGCACAATTCCCTTCCCCCACATTCTTTTGAAGGAATTGGGGGTCCTTCTAACCCTCATTCATAAGGAATTGTAATTATTTAACTTATTGGTGTTTCCCTGG
The DNA here is from genome assembly GCA_963574655.1 of Perodicticus potto. Taxonomy (NCBI): domain Eukaryota; kingdom Metazoa; phylum Chordata; class Mammalia; order Primates; family Lorisidae; genus Perodicticus; species Perodicticus potto. Next base: position 2,894 of record CAUYRH010147668.1, on the reverse strand, counting down.
GAGACCCCACATGCAAGACTGGCTTTATTTGATCTATCAGTACAAAAAAAGAACAAAAAACAAAACAAAACAATACTTGTCCCTAGGAGTTTGTCAAAAACAATTAGAGGTGATTGTTTAACTTCATGGCTGCTTGTGTCACTGAATAACAGTTGGAACAAATAATAGACAAATCAAAAAGTTTAAAAGCTAAAACTGGGAATGAAATGTTCCCAGGAGTTTTTAAAAAGATATGCATATTCTGAGAGGGCTAGATGCATACATGGGGCATATTTTTGCCCAGGGCTGTGCAAATGATCAGCAAAAACCCTAACAGCCCACTGCTGTTGTCACAAATGCAAGACTTGCGTAGAGAAAACTATAAAACATTGTTGAAATAATTGAAATAAGACCTGGCTGGATCCCCTAGCTTAGTGAGTAGGGCACTAGCCACATCACCGAAAGTGGTGGCTTCAAGCCCAGCCTGGGCCTGCTAAACAACAATGACCCCTGCACCCAAAAAAAAAAAAAAAAATAGCCAGGCGTTGTGGCAGGCACCTGTGGTCCTAGCTACTTGGGAGGCTGAGGCAAGAGAATCGCTTGAGCCCAAGAGTTGGAGGTTGCTGTGAGCTGTGACTCCACAGCACTCTACCAAGGGCAATATAATAAGACGCTGTCTCAAAAAAAATAATAATAATTGAAATAAGACCTAAATAAATGGAAACACATCCTGTTTGCAGGTTGGAAGATTTAATATTTTTAAGATGCCCACACTCCCCAAACTGATCTACAGAATCAAGGCAATTCTTAGCAAAACCCCAAATACCTCTTTTTTTGCAACTTGACAAGCTGATCCTAAAATTCAAATATAAGTATAAGGGACCCCAAAGAGCACAACAATTCTGCAAAAGAACAAAGTTGGAGGACTCACGCTTCCACCTTCCAATTTCAAAACTTACTAACACTACCGTATAGTAATCCCCCATTGTCCATAGCAGATGTGTTTAAGACCTCCAGTGGATGCCTGGAACTGTGGATAGTACTAAATCATAAATATACTATGCTTTTTCCTATGCACAGAAATCTATGATGAAGTTTGATTTGTAGATTAGGCACAATAAACCAGGTAGCGTAGAATGCAACTGTAATTCCAGCTACTTGAGAGGCTGAGGTAGGAGCATCACCTCCAGCCTGGGCAACAAAGTGAGACCCCCATCTTTAAAACCAAAAAAAAAGCACAGTAAGAGATTAACAAGGGTAACTATTCAAATAGAACAATCGTAGCAAGGTATTCATAATAAAAGTTTTATGAATGTACTCTCCCTCTTTCAAAATATCTTAGGGCAGCACCTGTGGCTCAGTGAGTAGGGCACCACCCTGTATACCAAGGGTGGTTGGTGGGTTCGAACCTGGTCCCAGCCAAACTGAAACAACAACAACAAAATAGCCAGGCATTGTGGCGGGCACCTGTAATCCCAGCTACTCAGGAGGCTGAGGCTAAGCCCAAAAGCTGGAGGTTGCTGTGAGCTATGATGCTACAGCACTCTACTGAGGGTGACAAAGTGAGACTTTTGTCTCTTAAAAAAAAAAAAAAACTTAATATTTTGGACTGTGGTTGATCACAGGTAACTGAACCATAGAAAGTGAATCAGGATGGGGGGAATTTTCTTTTTCTTTTTTTTTTTTTTTGAGACAGAGTCTTACTTTGTCACCTTCGGTAGAGTGCTGTGGTGTCACAGCTCACAGCAACCTCCAACTCTGGGGCTTAAGCAATTCTCTTGCCTCAGCCTCCCAAGTAGCTAGTACTACAGGCACCCGCCACAATGCCCAGCTATTCTTTTGAGCCAGGGATCTTGCTCTGGCTCAGGTTGGTCTCGAACCTGTGAGCTCAGGCAATCCTCCCATCTCGGCCTCCCCAGTGCTGGGATTATAGGCGTGAGCCACTGCACCTGGCCCGTTTGGGGGGGATTTACTACTATGTTCAAGACTGAATGGAGCTGCCAGAAGAACTGACAGATAGATAAATACAACAGACTTGAACATTCAGAAATAAGCCCATAAACTTATGGTCAATTGATTTTTGATAAAGATGCCAAGATAATTCACTGGGAAAAAATAGTCCATTCAACAAATAGAGCAACTGGATACCCATATGTAAAAGAATGAAATTGGTATCCGGGTGTTGTGGTGGGCGCCTGTAGCCCCCAGGCTGAGGCAAGAGAATCACCTAAGCCCAAGAGTTGGAGGTTGCTGTGAGCTGTGACACCACCGCACTTTACAGAGAGCAACACACAGTGAGACTCTGTCTCTTAAAAAAAAAAAAAATGAAATTGGGCTCCTACATCATACTATATACAAAAATTAACTCAAAATGTCTCAAAGACCTAAATGTAAGAGCTAAAACTATAAAACTCTTAAAAGAAAATATAGGAGTAAATCTCCATAGGTCTGGTTTCATAGAGACACCAAAGGCACAAGAAACAAAAGAAAAAGTAAAGTGGATTCCACCAAAATTAAAAAACTTCTGTGCTTCAAAGGACACTATCAGGAAAGTGAAAATACAACCCATAAGATGGGAGAAAATATTTGCAAATTGCATGTATAATAAAAATCTAGTATCCATAATATATAAAAGAATTATTAGCTCAACAATTAAAAAAAGAATAACTTAATTTAGAAATTGGCCAAGGCTCGGTGCCTATAGCTCAAGAAGCTAAGGTGCCAGTCACATACACCAGAGCTGGCAGTGTATGTGGTGAATCTAGCCCAGGTCCGCCAAACAACGACAACTACAACCAAAAAATAGCCAGGTATTGTGGCGGCTAGTCCCAGCTACTCGGGAGGCTGAGGCAAGAGAATCACTTGAGCCCAGGAGTTGGAGGTTGCTGTGAGCTGTGATGCCACAGCACTCTACC
>CAUYRH010147667.1:0-23681 GCA_963574655.1 Perodicticus potto | reverse complement strand
GTTATCTTACTCTCTTTCATGTTCCCAGTTAAGAGTTTGTAATCCCTTATTGGAAAACCTTGAGACCAGATGGCTTTAGAATTCAGAAGTTTTCAGATTTTGGAAAGGTAATAAGGGTAGATATTGAACATTATGGACTGGTCCCAGTAGAGTCTGGGACGGCCCCTGTAATCAAACAACTGGATATTTTGGTAGCAACATATACTAAATAGGATTTTTTCAAGGGACTATAAATAGTCCTCATATATGTTTAGATTATGTCTTGGTGTCAAAAGGGCTAGTCAAGTTTTGCCACCGAATAAATTTTTAAAAACCTTCAGTCTTTTACATATTTTTTAAATTTGAAAACTGCAGGTAAGGGATTGTAGACCAGTACTACTGGTGTGTTGATAACTCCTCAATTGTTTACTTTCTGGAGCTTTAGGTTTGGATATCCAAAAGCCTGATAGATATCTACCGGGGAGTCTCACAGGCATAACAAGCTCAACTCATTCAAAACCGAGTGTCTTCCCCTCTGTCTAAGGTCTGAGAAGCAGGCTCACAGGGGACCTGACATTTGCTGGGGGATGTTCTAGGTAAGTCCACCTGTAAGCCAGTGGGGGAAGCAGACCTTTCCTGGGAGAATTTGAACTGTTCTACAGACACAACAGAGGTCCCAGTGATCCTTCGGGGAGCTCAGGGGCTGGAAGGCCCTTCAGAATTTTCCTGAATGAAGAAAACGGGCCTAGCTTTTGTGCCCCTGCATGAACCAGCCACTGAGTGTGGGCTGCCCCAGAGCAAGGAGGCATAACTTTGAGCAGAGAAGCCCTCTCAGGCCAGACAGCGCCCCTCTGTGAGGCCATGATGGCTTCTGACTTACAGGCTGAGCGCTCACCCCCACTTCAAACTCTCCTCTTTTGTGTCTGCGTCTTCCACTCCGGCACCCAAGTTAATAGCTTCTAGTCAGCCTCGATTCTGTCTGTTCCTTACACTTCTCATGCTCTCATCCTGTCCTGCCAAATCAGTCTTCTAAATATATTTTTAAAATCGGTCTCATCTCTTCCATCCGTACGTCCAATGTCCTAGTTCAGACTCACACCATCTCTCTCTCCTGATTTGCTGCAGTTGCCTCCTACCTGTTCTCCTTCCTTTCACTCTTTTCCCAATCACACTGGTTTTTGGTATATGCAACAGAACAAATTATGTAAAACTCAAATCTGCACACAGTGTTCTGCTGCTAGACACCTTCTAATAGCAAACCATCGCCTATAGGGTAAACTCCAAGCTCCTTAATCCATTCTAAAGGCCCTCTCTGATCTGGCCCCTGCTACCTCTCCTCAGCCACCCATCCCAACATGTGATGTCCCAGCCCTGCTTCATTTGGCAACTTGGTGTACTCTGTGCCCTGGGCTGCTGGCTGTCTCTGTGCCTGAATTTACATGGTCCTCTCTGTCTAGCTGCCCTTCATCCTCCACCCAACTCAGCCTGTAAGTCATGGCTGAGGAGTCACTTGCTTTAGGGACCTTCTCTAACTCCCCAACCCGGGTCCTGGTTGGGTGCCCTTTCTCTGTGTGTTTATTATATCCCGTCCATACATCTCCCATGGCACTTAGCACACTGTGTTATAATTAGATGTGTTTATTGCACTGTAAAAAGCATTAGGTGTGTTTCTGTCACTGCTCCTTGAAAACTAGGACAGTGGTCTCATCTTTTCGGGGCCACGGACATAATAGGCCCTTGTAAAAGTTTGTAGAATAAATGAATATGAGTTGCTTAACTCTGAAATTTATACGTTTTCCTCTGAACTATGTTGTCCATGCTGCAATGCCTTTAGCATCCTTGCCTGCTCTGGTAATCCGAATAGCTAAGTGTTATTAGAGATTAGTGTGTGCTAGGCACTGCCAGGAATTCACATACATTTTTTCAGTTTTTCCTTCAACAGTTTGATTAGGACAGTAACATTATTCATATTTTTCAGATGAAGAAACAGAAACTCTGAGGGCTTGTGTAACCTGCAAAGTTACCCAGCTAGTAGGTAGTAGAACTGGGATTTGAGTCCAAGTATGCCTGACCTTAGAGCATGAGTTCTTAACCATGGTGCAACAAGGCTTCCAGGAACATGATCCTCTGATCACAGCCCTGGAGCTGCAAAGGCTCTTGAGAAGACACCAGAAAACTGAGGCTTAGAAGGTCAGTGATCAGTCCAGAATTCACAGCCATTCTCCCAAGTAAAATCTCTTCAATGACTTCCTACCAAACATTGACTAAAACCCCAGATCTGGATATGGCCTGTAAGGCCCTGAATGCCAGTGTCCTGCCTTTCTCTCCATATCCATTTTCTCCTGATACACTCTGTTCCAGCCACACCGCGTTCTCCAGTCTGAACATGCCAAGATCTTTCTAGACCCCAAGGCTTTTGCACAGTCTTTGCCCCATCAACCTTGCTCTTCTCTTATTCTTTTCCTTCCATTTAGCTAGCTCTTTCCTACCTCTATTTAAATGTTGCTTTTTCACAAAAGTTTTTGAAGTGGGTTCCATCATTATCTGCCTCATCTCCTTATTTGTGATGATTTGTAATATTTTATTTCATTTTGTTCTTATCTGATCTTCCAACTAGAAACAAGCTCCATTAGAGCAGGGCTTGTTTTGTTATATTCCAGAGCCTGACCCAGTGAATGGGTGATAGGTGTTAAATAAATGTTAGTTGAAAGTTGGATAGCTATAGAACAATTGCCATTAAAAACAGAAAATAATAAGTGTTGGCAAAGCTGTAGGGAAATCAGAGCTCTCGTGAATGGCTGGTGGGAATGTAATAATAAAATGGTGCAGTTGTTATGGAAAACAATGTGGTAGATCCTCAAAAATTAAAAATAGAAATGACTGTATAATCCATCAATTGCACTTCTGGGTAAATATCCACTAGATTTGAAAGCAGGACCTCAGAGATTTGTATACTCATGTTTGTAGCAACATTATTCAAAACAGACAAAAAGCAAAAGCAACCCAGGTATCCATCAACAGATGATTGGATAAGCAAAAGGTGGCATGTACATACAAAAGAATATTATTTTCCCTTAAAAAGGAAGAAAATTCTGACACACATTCAAGGATGAACTTTGAACTAATATCCAAAATCTACAAAGAACTCAAAATCAGCAAGAAAAAAGCACATAATCCCAGAAATTTTTCAAAAAATGATATACAAATGGCCATTTGAAAACAAAAAACATGCTCAACATTGCTAAATTTCAGGGAAATGCAAATTAAAACCACCATGAGATACCACGTTACCATTGTCAGAATGACAATTATTAAAAAGTCAAAAAACAACAGAGCTGGGGTGGGTGCAGAGAGAAAAGAACACTTATACTTTTGGTGGGACTGCAAATTAGTACAACCTCTATGGAAAACTGTATGGAGATTTCTGAAAGACCTAAAAGTAGACCTACTGCTTGATCCAGCATTCCCGTTGCTGGGTATCTACCCAAAGGAAAGAAGACATTTTATCAAAAAGACACAGACACTCATAATGTTTATTGCAGCACAATTCACAATTGCAAAGATCTGGAATCAACCTAAGCGCCCATTAGCTGCTGAGTAGATAAAGAAAATGCAATGTATATACTGAATACCCAACTAGAAGCCATTATCCTAAGTAAAGTATCTCAAGAACAGAAAAACAAATACCACATGTACCCACTTAAATGTGGGAGCTAAGAGGTAGGTATACACAGTTACACAGAGTGGCATGATAGACCTCAGAGACTTAGAAGGGAGGCGGGTGGAAGGGGAAGTAAGGGATCAAAAATTAGCTAGAGGGCACAACGTATACTATTTGGGTATGACAAGTACACAAAAAGCCCTGATTTCATCACTATACAATCCATGTACCAAAAAAAGCAAAAAAAGCACTTGTGCCCCCTAAGTCTATTGAAAAAAAAATCTTTTTTTGCAGTTTTTGGCCAGGGCCGGGTTTGAACCCACCGCCTCCAGTCTATGGGACTGGCGCCCTACTCATTTGAGCCACAGGTGTTGCCCAGTCTATTGAAATTTTTTAAAAGGATGAACTTTGAGAACACTGTGCTAAGTGAAAAAAGCCAGTCACACAAAGACAACTACTATGTGATTCCCCTTCTATGAGGTAGCTGGAGTAGGCAAATTCACAAAGATAGGAAGAATAGTGCTTCCCAAGAGACGCACGCGGGAGAAAAATAGGGAGTTATTGTTTAATGGGTGCCGAGTTTTACTTCTGTAAAACTCCCAAAGGAGTTATGGAGATGGACGGTGGAGGTGGAAGAACAACACGAACGTACTTAAGACCACAAAGCTGTCCATTTGAAAAGAGTTAAAATGGTAAAGTTTATGTTATGTGTCTTTTACCACAATTATAAAAGAAAGAAAGAACATTAGCTACTTTGTTTGTGGCACTTCTGGCCTCCTGACTGCAAGTCCAGTGTCTTCTCATTACTATATTGACAAAGCCTCACAATCATGTCCTCTCCTAGAAGACGAAATCTGCCTAGGACATGTCAAAAAATGATACTATTGGGCAGTGCCCGTGGCTCAAACGAGTAGGGTGCCGGCCCCCTATACCGGAGGTGGAGGATTCAAACCTAGCCCCAGCCAAAACCTGTAAAAAAAAAAAAATACTATTTATTTTATAGTAAGTAGTAAAGTAAACTTTAGGGTTTACTTAAGCCCATATCTTCTGTATTAGGCAGGGTGCCATGACTGCCCTCTGCTGGTGAGGGGAAGAGGAAGGAGTGGTCACTGGAACTTCACAGCTGTGGTTGTAAGGGAGGCAATAACCTGTGGCAGAAAAAGGTAACTCTTATCACCTACGGCTAACAAAGAGGAGCTGGTCACATAAATGCTCCTTCCTCTGATGATTTTCTGTTGGGGCTTCCCATTGGTTGAACCTAGCTGGAGGTCAGAAGGCAAGAGAACTCACTGCGTAGCCCATAAAGGCCCCAGGGTATCAAGTAGAGGGGAAAGGGTAAAGAATTGGTCTGGCGGTAACGTCATTATACCAAACTTCATGTTAACAGTGAAAGCATTTAGCAGTGAAAGTTATACCAAACTTCATGTTAACAGTGAAAGCATTTAGCAGTGAAAGTTTTAGCCAGTGTCCTCCGGAGAAACACGGTAAGATACACACATGTAGATATATAGAGATAGACAGGTATAAACATATTAAGGTGGCTCACATGATACTGGAGGCCATCCTCATAATCTACAGCAAGCCATCTGCAAGTTGGACAACTGGGGAAGATGGTAGCGTGGCTCAGCCCAAGTACAAAGCCCTGGGAACCAGAGGAACAGGCCGAAGGCTTGAGAATTTGGGGGAAGCTAACAGGAGAATATGGGTGTCCCATATTCTCTCTAGAAGAGAGAGAAAGAAAATCCACTGTTCCTCTGCCTTTTTGTTTCATCTGGGCCCTCAGCCAACTGGATGGTACCCGCCCACAATGGGTGAGGGCAGATCTTCCTAGTCGGCTGTTACTTAATGCCCATTTCTTCTCACAGACATACCCAGAAATTATGCTTTCCCAGCTATCTCTTCATATCCCTGACCTAGTTAATTTGACACCTGAAATTAACTACCCCAACCCTCAAAACTAAATGATTTGTTCGAGGTCTTTCAGTGATAGCTATGAGACTGTCATGGTATTTCTGATCTAATAAGGTTTCTACTCACACAGCAGTAAAGGATGAGAATATTGGTCCAAACTTGGAAAATCTCAAACAGAACATCTAAAAGTTTTGTTTTTAAAAGAGAGTGATTTGCACGTCTTCCACAGAGTTAGCATTCATTGGGAGTTTTGGCTTTTCAACTTTGCAAGTCTGATTCATCACGTTACAAAGAAAATAATCTTAAGATCATGAGTTTTCTTTCTGCTTCTGTTCTAATGATTATCACAGTTTATGGGACATTTAGAAGAAGCTGAAGCAGAGTGTTAAATTATAGATGTTTAAATCTTGTTTAAATAAAACAAGACAGCTAAGTCAGAGAAGCTTGTTTAAGAGATTCACGGAATTGTATCCTCAAACAAGGATTTTTAATAATTAAAGGATTTAGAAACAATTTTTCAGGCTCCTAGAAGTTAACAAAATGGCACTTAATAAAATGTATGTGATGAGACTTTTGGGCACAAAATATTGAAACTTTAGGGGAATAAAACAAGAATTGTGTCCTTTTCTTCTTTGAGGAAGTAAGGCAGCATAGCATAGTAATTAAGAGTCCAAGTTCAAAAATCAGAGTTTTGGGGTTCAAATCCTGCTTCATCCCTTACTAGTTGCCCAATTTGGGGCAAGTAGCTTCGTTTTTCCTTCTAAGCTGTAGCTTTCCTATTTGGTAAGTGGGAATAATTGCACCTACTATATTGAGTTACTGTGAGGATTGGATAAAATTACTATATAACAGTGGCACTCGTAGCTCTGTGGGCAGGGCGCCAGCCCACATACACCAAGGCTGGCGGGTTCAAACCCGGCCTGGGCCTGCTGAACAACAATGACAACTGCCACAAAAGCAACAACAACAAATAGCCGGGCATTATGGTGGGCGCCTGGTGTAATCCCAGCTACTTGGGAGACTGAGGCAAGAAAATCACTTGAGCCCAAGAGTTTGAGGTTGCTGTGAGCTGTGATGCCATGGCACTCTACCCAGGGTGACAGCTTGAGACTCTGTCTCAAAAAACAAACAAAAAAATTACTGTATAATACTTAGCACATTGCCTCTCTAGCACATACAAGGTAATTAAAAAAAAATTTAGATAGTAGTGTTATAATTCCTTTTTTTTTTCCCCACCAGCGGTGGTTATACAACCATATTAAATGACTGCTTTCTTGCAGTTGTTTTGACTGGCATTGATTTATTGATTTGTTAAGACCACCCCAAAGTCCAAGTGGATTATGACCTAGTCTATAATAATGAAGAGGCATCTTACATGACAAATGGTCAACAGTAAAGATGGATTTGATAGAGAAGCAGGAGGAGGAAAAAGAAAAAGGAAAAAGAAAAGGAAAGGGAAATGAAGGAGAGGAAAGAGCCCCAAATGTGGATCTTTTGAGGAGTGAGGAAGGGACGTGTGTCCTTAAGGGGTCAGTTGTTCACCACGCTGGCCCCGGGATCTACAGCCAGTCACATTTCGGACTAAGGCAGCAAAGTTAATAGAAATCAGTCCAGATACTTATGTATATGGGATGCCATTATTCCAGTGACACCAACATTCAGAAACGGATTTTGTTGCAAGAATCAGAGCTGCATTTTCTCTCCGGGATTTGCCCGTGGGTCCTCTTGGGGGAGGGGACTCCTCCGACTCCACTTCTTTTATGCCTCCTTCACTTGACAGGAACAACTCTGCGATCATGGGGGTGGTCACCTAGGCATCTCCTCCTGATTCATGTTTTCTTTCTCCACTTTTGTAAACTATGTTACATCACAACACAGAATTTACCGTCCAAACCATTTTGAAGTGGAATTCAATACATTCGTAATGTTGTACACCTATCACTGCCATCTGTCTTTGCAAACTCTTTTCATCTTATAAAATGGAAACTCAAAACCCACTAAGCAATAACTCCCCATTTTCTCCTTTCCTAGCCACTGGCAACACCATTCTACAGTCTGTCTCTATAATTTTGGCTACTTTTAAGTACCTCACATAAGGGAAATCATACGTATTTGTTTTTTGGTGACAGGCTTATTTCACTTAGCACCACGTCCTCAGGGTTTGTCCACGGTGCAGTGTGTGTCAGGATTTCCTTCCTCTTTAAGACTGAATAACATTGTGCACTCACATTATGCTCACCCATTCATCTGTCAATAGACACTTGGATTGCTTCCGCTTGTTGTTTATTTTGAATAATGCTGTCATGAACCTGAGTGTACAGATATCTCTTTGAGATCCTGTTTTTGATTCTTTGGGATATTAGAAGTGGAATTGCAGGATCACATTGAAATTCAATATGTAGTTTCTGAGGAACCATCATTTTGTTTTCCAGCAGCTGGATCATTTTACATTCCAACCAGCAGTGCAAAAGGGCTCCGATTTATCGACATCATTTCCATCACTTGTTATTTTCTGGGGTTTGCCCTGGATGGAATGCAGTGGCCTCGTCATACCTCTTCAAACCTCAAACTCCTAGGCTCAAGCCATCTTCCTGCTTCAGCATCCTAAGTAGCTGGGACTACAAGTGCCCACCACCCTGCCTGGATAATTTTTCCATTTTTAGTAGGGAGGGGCATCTCACCCTTGCTCAGGCTGGCCTTGAACTCCTGATCTCAAGCAATTCTCCCACCTTGGCCTTCCAGAGGGCTAGGATTATAAGAGTGAGCCACTGTGCCCTGTTTATATTTTCTAATAGTAACCATCCTAGAATGGGAGGTCATATCTCATTCTTGTTTTGATTTGTAGTTCTCTAGTTTTTAGTGATACTGAGCATCTTTTCCTGTGCTTATTGGCCATCTGTGTATCTTGTTGAAGAAATGTCTATTCAAGTCCTTTGCCTGTTTTGGAATTAGGTTGATTTTCATTCTTGGGTTTTATTCTTTATATATCTGAGTATTAATTCCTCATCAAATACATGAAAATAGTTTCTTCCATTCTGTGGGTTGCCTTTTACTCTGTTACAGTGTCTTCTAATGCACGAAATTTTTAAATTTTCTTTTGTTGCCTGTGCTTTTGGCATCATAGCCCCCCCAAAATCATTGCCAAATCTAATATTGTGAAACTTTTGCTCTGTGATTTCTTCTAAGCGTTTTCTAGTATCAGGTATTTTGAATTAAGTTTTGTATATGGTGATGGGTAGGGGTCCATTTTCATCCTCCTGCATGTAGATATCCAGTTTTCCCTGAACCATTTTTTTTTTTTTTTTGAGACATAGTCACACTCTGTCGCCATAATAACCTCAAACTCTTTGGCTCAAGCAATCCTCTTGCTTCAGCCTCTATACATTCAAAATATATAGAGAATAAAACCACCTGCCACAACATCTGGCTAGTTTTTCTATTTTTTAGTAGAAATGGTCTTGCTCTTGCTCAGGCTGGTCTTGAACTTCTGAGCTCAGGTGATCCACTCACCTCGGCCTCCTAGAGGTGAGAATTACAGGTGTGAGCCACTACACCTGGACGCCCTTGAATCATTTGTTGAAAAGACTGACCTTCCCCTCATTGATGATCTTAATAACCTTGTCAAAAATCATTTGACCCCACCTGCAAGGGTCTATTTCTAGGATCTCTATTCTAGTCCACTGGCCAATATTTCTTCCTTTGTTTTTTATTACTGTTGCTTTGCAATAAGTTTTAAAATCAGAAAGCATGAGTCCCCAAGTTTTGCTTTTCTTTTTCAACATTGTTTTGGCTATTCAGGGTCCTTTGAGATTCCATATAAATTTTAGAATGGATTTTTCTATTTCTGTTAAAAAAAAAAAAAAAGTCTGAAATAATCCTTGTTATTTCCCAACTTTCATTTCTGAATTTAGTAACTTGAGTCTTTTCTCTTTCTCTTTTTAGGCCATCTAGCAAATGGTTTATCTATTTTGTTGACCTTTTCAAAGAGCCAACCCTTGGTTTCATTGATTTTCTCTATTGTTTTTCTATTCTGCAATTCATTTATCTCTGCACTATTCTTTATTGCCTTTCTTCTGCTAGCTTTGGATGAATTTGTCCTTCTTTTTCTAGTTCCTTAAGTGGTAAAATTATATTGTTGATTTGATAGCTTTCTTGTTTTTTAATGTAAGCGTTGCAGCTAAACATTTACCCATTAGCACTGCTTTCACCACACTCCATAAGTTTTGGTATGTGGGGTTTTCATCATCATTTATCTGTAAATTGTTCTCTAATTTTCCTCGTGATGTCTTCCTTGATCCATAGGTTAAGAGTATAATTTCTACAAATTTGTAAATTTTCTAGTTTTACTTCTGTTACTGGTTTCTAACTCTATCCCATTGTGATCAGAGAAGATATTTTTATGATACCTATCGTATAAAATCTGCTGAGGCTTAATTTGTCAGCTAACATATGACTTATCTTAGGAAGTATCTTATGTACACCTGAGAAGAATGTATGTACTATTTTTGAGTAGCGTGTTCTATTAGCTCTACTTTGTTTATCGTATTAAGTCCTTTATTTCCTTCTGTCTGGTTGTTCTACCCATTATTAAGAAGCAGGTGTTGAAGATTCCAACTACTATTGTGGAACTGTATATTCTGTATGTTATCCCTTCAGTTCTGTCAGTTTTTGGTTCATATATATATATATATATATATATATATATATATTTTTTTTTTTTTTTTTTTGAGACAGAGCCTCACTATGTCACCCTCAATAGAGTGCTGTGGTGTCACAGCTCACAGCAACTTCAAACTCTTGGGCTTAAGCGATTCTCTTGCCTCAGCCTCCCAAGCTTCCCAACCCTCCCAAGCCTCCCAAGTAGCTGGGACTAAAGGCACTCGCCACAATGCCCAGGTACTTATTTTGTTGTTGTAGTTGTCATTGTTGTTTAGAAGGCTGGGCCAGGTTCAAACCCACCAGCTCTGGTGTATGTCCTGTGTATGTGGCCAGAGCCATAACCACTGATTACAGGCGCCAAGCCTGTTTCATATATTTTGATGGTCTTATAATTACATTCTTGCTTTATCGAGCCATTTATTAATATATAATGTCCTTCTTTGTCCTTTGTAAACTTTTGTGATAAAAAGTCTCTTTTGATTTTATTCTTTTAAAGAGACAGAGTCTCACTCTATCATCCTAGCTAGACTGTACTTGTGTGATCACAGCTCACTGCAGGTTTGAACTCCTGGGCTTCAAGTAATCCTCCTGCCTCTATCTCCCAAGTAGCTATGACTAGAGGTGTGTGCCACCATGCCCACCTAATTTTTTGATTTTTTTTGGTAGAGACAGGGTCTTGCTATGTTGTCCAGCCTGGTCTCAAACTGCTGGCCTCAAGTGATCCTCCTACCTTGGCCTCCCTAAGTGCTGGGATTATAGGCATGAGCCACCATGCCTGGCCCTATTTTATCTAATATTAAGTATATCCAACCCCGTTCTCATTTGGTTACTATTTGTTTAGAATATCTTTTAACCTATGTTTTTATCCATTCTCTCATTCCTGCCTTTTGATTGAAGCATTTGATCAATTTACATTTAAAGTAATTACTGATAAGGAAAGAGTTTTTTATTTTGCTATTTGTTTTCTATATACCTTATGGCTTTTTGATTTATTTCCTACATTACTTTCATCTTTTGTGTTTAGTTGATATTTTTTGTAGTGAAAATTTTAAATTTCTGTTTCATTTCTTTTTGTATATGCTATCGTTTTTTATGGTTGCCATGCAGATTACATTTAATACATTGAACTTTTAACTTCCTAATTTGAATTTTCACCAGCTTACGTTTAATAACACACAAAACTCTTCTTCTTAGGCCTCCCCCCAGAAACCACAAGCCTTCTGTAGACAATAAAATTCCAAAATAGTTACATCAGACATAATCTGCCTTTGTAATTATTGTCTAGGTGTGGAGACAGATTCCTGCTTCCTGCTCTGCCATCTTTCCAGCGTGATTTTATTCTGTTTGAGTGCTGAGGCCTCAGTGGATACCTCACTCACATCCACTAGCTAGGTACTTAAAGGGCATTTAAAAAAAATCATAAGAATTATCCTTGTGTTGAAGGAACTTGCAGGGTCAAGTTGCATGTTGACTTGCTTACATTTTATTACATGTTTGGAAGATTCTTCTCTGGTCAAATCTATCAACACATACAGAAAAACTAAACAAACAAACAAACTATAAAGTCACTCCTCTTATATTCTTCCCAAAGGAGAAAATGTGCTATTAACATTACAGCAACAACAGCGAAGCCAGGATCAGGTAAACCAAACATTTGATTTGTGGGTTCTGGAATTAGAAATTAAGTTGCCCTAGCCCAGTGTGCCCATCATACGTTACATTTGGAAAGAACTCCCCTTTTGGAGGCAGTAAAACTGACCGCAAAACTTTTTAGTGTTTTATCTGTAGACCCATGTGATGCCTTCCTTGGCCCCTTCTATTTCCTTTTGGGGAGGTAGAAGGAACTCTCCAACTGTTCTCGGTTTCCTCTACTTTTGTGAAATAAACAAACAAAGGCCAATCTTGCTTGTGCCATCAACTTCACAGTTTCCTAATTCCTGTGGCTGAGGTTTGAACCACTTCTCTACGTTCTGTTTCCTTCTTTGACCTCCTTTTCAATGCCACAAGGGCTGCTCGTTCCAAAGGTTTGCTATAATTATAGAAGTTCTGTTTTCTTTTCTGGTAGGTTCCTTGTGGTTCTCGTATGGAAAGCATTCTGCAAGTTGGCATAACTTATTTACACAGCATGTTCCTTATGTGAAACAAGTTAATCTTCTTTTGAAGGAGACGGACTACATTTAGAAACAGAAACTTAAAAATCTGAATTTGAATGTGTTCCAGGATAGGTGATATAAGCAGGAATCTGTAGAGTGCCAAGACCGTCTGTGTTTGCTTAATGGGTTTTTAAACAATGTAGAAGTTATTCAAATTGGAGGATTTGATTATTAATTCAGTTAAAAGAATACTACCTAAGACGAACCTCTAATATTCGAGTCTATACTACATTAAGTCATATCCTATGTGCTAAGAAGCTACTAGCAAAATAAAAGGCAAGCAGCTTAGATTAGGTTCAGAATTCTTCTTTGAAATAAAATCTATATCCTTAAAAATCAGAAGGTCAAGTCTGGTCATTTTCTTTTTTTTTTTTTTTTTTGAGACAGAGCCTCAAGCTGTTACCCTGGACAGAGTGCTGTGGCATCACAGCTCACAGCAACCTCCAATTCCTGGGCTCACGCGAGTCTCTTGCCTCTGCCTTCCAAGTAGCTGGGATTACAGGCGCCCGCCACAATGCCCGGCCATTTTTTGGTTGCAGCCGTCATTGTTGTTTGGCGGGCCCGGGCTGGATTCGAACCCGCCAGCTCAGGTGTACGTGGCTGGTGCCTTAGCCCGTTGAGCCACAGGCGCCGAGCCAAGTCTGGTCATTTTCATAACTGCCTGAAAGGGGGAAAATTATAGAGAAGTGCTATCACAGTGAGGAGAGTCGACTTGAACCTCATGTTTTACATTTGGAAGGAAAAGAGAGCACCTAACAAAGTGCTCACTAGGTGACTGGACAGTGCCAAGTGCTTCACTATGTTGTTTTAAATAACGTTGTCAAAATGCTAAGAGACTTTCATTATCGCAACCTGTTTATAAAGGAGGAATGGAGAGCTTAGATTATTTGCCCAAGGTCATGTGGCTAGGAAGTGATGGAGCTTGGATCTGTAAAAGACAGATTCCTAAATTTATCTTTTGCCACTAAACCATCTGATATATGAGGTCAGACAATTAAGTTCATGAATTCATCCTAGAAAAAGTGCTGTCTACCTCATTGCTGGATATCACTGCGGTCACCTTCCAAGTACACCCCTTGGGAAGCTATGCACTGAAGCCAGTGCCTCGTCTGCCCTTCAAAGCACTTTTTCTAGGATGAATTTGTGAGCTTAATTGTCTGACTTCATATGATGACAGCTCTGATGGCCATTCCAGAGAAAGAGTTCCAAAATTGCTTTGAAGTGTGGACTACACGCTGGCATCTATCCATAGCTTCCCAAGGGAGAACTTCGAAGGTGACCATGATCATACTCAGGACCGAGGGATGCAGCACTTTTTCTAGTGAACTTGATTGTCTGACCTCACATATTGTTTGGTTTTTTTCTTATGTTAAACCTTGCTTTGTTTTGGATAATGGATAGCTCAGTGTCAGAATGGATTGCCTTTATTATCTTGATGGAGTGCAGAACTCGCTTTAGGCTGGTGTTAGAGGATGTGAGGTAGAAGAGAAAGCATGGACTGTTTATTCTTCGCTGAAGAACCCTGGCCTGTGCTCTGTCGTGGGTGCATCAGGCATGAATACAATCTAAACAGTGTCTCTGTTAGATTATTATTCCCCAGCTGGGTGAAGATAGATGAAAAGAAATAGTAAAATATTTGTAGTTGTTATTTTTGGAATTCATTGGCTAACCAGGTTATCAAAAACCTTCTTATAATGTGTGTTGACCCCCCTTTAAGAACAGAGCCATATTAAAGGTTTGGCTTTGGACCTGCTTCATGCTCTCAGAGAAACTGTGGAAACTGTGAGACATTAGGAAAGTTGTTTAACATCTCTGACCCATATTTCCTTTATTAGTCAAGTGGGAATAATGTTTTATTAGCCTAAAGGTGGGGTCTATGGATAGATGAATTTTTTGATTATTAAAAACATTGCTTTTGAGGCGGCACCTATAACTCAGTGGGTAGGGCATTGGCCACATACACCAAGGCTGGCGAGTTCGAACCCAGCCCGGGCCAGCTAAAACAACAATGACAACTGAAACAAAAAAAAAATAGCCGGGCATTGTGAGGGGATCCTATAGTCCCAGCTACTTGGGAGGCTGAGTCGAGAGATCATATAAGCCCAAGAGTTTGAGGTTTCAGTGAGCTATGATGCCACTGTACTCTACCCAGGGTGACAGCTTGAGACTGTGTCTCAAAAGCAAACAAAACTCCCCACATTTCTTTTGATGCAGCCTATCATATAAATAAGTCAGCAGAGGCTCCCCTCTGTCACAGATGCCTCTGTGAAGTGAGAGCCCTGCTGGAGGCCGGGCCCCTGATACGTGATAACTATATTAGTCAAGACCTTTTCATTAAAAATTTCGAGAAACATAATTCATACCAAATTAAGCCGATCAGGAGGAATCCAAAGCAGGCCTAGCTCCAAGCCCAGTTGGAGTTAGAGACTCAGACAACATCACCTGGAGCCTGCCACTCCCCTCTGCTCCTCAGAGCTTGTCCCCACACTGGCCACATTCAGAGACACTGTCACCAAGTGAGGATGACGATGACACCAGGGTTCCAACTAACATCCTAGTATCTTAGCAACCTGGAGGAAAGAGATCCTATCCTAAAAATCTAGACACATTTCAAACCCTATTTTGAAAAGCATGGCCCCAAGCAAATGATTGACCTGTGTGTCAGTTTCCTTTTCTATAAATTGCAGATAATAATAATACCTATGTTAGAGATCACTGTAAGGGAAATTTGCTTACTGTATCTAAAGGCAACTTACATAGAATTTGGCCAAGTAAGTCATTCATTGTCAGTTTGTTTTTAGATATGGGCGAGTTGATCATAGTTACTTTTGTAGATAGCTATATAAATTCAATATCATTTCTAAACACTTAAGATTAGCACTGTATATTATCCTGCCCTGTGACAATTTTATGAGATCAGTTTCATCACTTTCATTGCGAAGTTTTCCCTGTGAAGTAAGGAAGTCTAGGAAGATAAGAGATGGATTTGAAATTTTAAGAAACCAGAATTGAATCCTGACTGTGCCACCTAAACATGTGGGATCTGATGCAACTGAATTACTTCCTATGAGACTCAATTTACTTATTTGTAGGATGGGGGTCCATACCTTACTGGGGTTGCTGGAAGGATTAAATGAGAGATTTATTATCCACCTAGCACCGCGCTGGGTTCAGTATATAGTGTCTGTTGCTCTAACCAGCCTAGCAAGGTTTCCTCCGCACAGTGACATCCTGGGATCAGACACATATTCTAGAACATCGTCAGGTTTGATGGCTCACACTAGACTCTTCGGGTAGTTCTGCTTCCACAGATATTTCCACAAACTCACTCTTCTTCTTTCTCCCTAGTAAGTGTTCCTGAAGCACTTTTACATTCTTCTTAAGGATTTCCTTGGACACAGAGTTCTGCACAGTCAAGGTTTCAAGACACTTCTTTGGCTTAATAACTATCCCCAAAGAGATGTTATCTTCCTCTAATTTTTTAAATTAAATTTTATCTCACGTCAATAACTATTCCTTTTTTTTTTGAGACAGTCTCACTTTGTTACCTTTAGTGGAGTGCCATGATGTCACAGCTCACAACAACCTCAAACTCTTGGGCTTAAGCGATTCTCTTGCCTCACCCTCCCAAGTAGCTGGGACTACAGGCGCCTGCCACAACGCAGCTATTTTTAGAGATGGGGTCTTGCTGTTGCTCAGGCTGGTCTTGAACTCCTGAGTGCAAGCAATCCACCTGCCTTGGCCTCCCAGAGTGCTGGGATTATTAACCACTGCACCTGGCCCTCAATAACTATTCTTATGCGCCATTTCTCCTTATATACTATATTTAATTTCCTTTTTTCTCAAGAAAAACTGTTTTGAAGAAGCTCTGGGGTAGAGGAGAGTAGCGGCCAGTGTGCTTGTGCCCTGACTTCTCTTGACCCTTTGGTTTAGCTGGGAAAGGGGGAAGAAAGTGTGTGATGCCACCTGAGGGTGGGCTGAGTGTGGAAGGGCCTGAGGCCATCAGGAAGGGGGGCAACACTGACAGTTTGGCACCAGTTGGTGATACCACCATCTTCACTCACTCGATTTCCCTTGCAGCCCTTTTTGTTTTATTTAAGAAAAAGTTTGTAGAGCCTATATTATATATAGGCTGTCTGGTAAATGTGGGACAATTCAGGGGCTGCAAGGCACAGCCTCAGCCTCCAAGAAACTAGAGCGTCCCTAGACAGAGGGGTGTGGGTGGGCGCAGATGGGCGGGATGCCGCGGGACGGAAGGCCGAAAGCAAGCGCTGGGCACGTGGGGGCTGGGCACAGGGCTCTTTGGGCCAGAGTACGAGAGCGGCAGAAAGGAGAGCATGAGAAAAGGTCGGGGAGTAAAATGGGACTATATTATGTGTCCGGAGTCAGGATTTTCATATCGCAGATCTTACCAAAGGATTATCAAAAAGCACCCGGCACCTCACACGCCGCTCTGGCTGTGGCCGTGATGAAGCTGGGCAGAGGCTAAGCAGGGGTGACGGCAGTTCCTCCAGGGCTGCCGATTTGCCATCCACTGGGGCTTCCTTACTCTCATGACTTACCTGGGATTCCAGAAAAATGTAGACCCTGGGATGTCTGGACCAACCGTGCTGAATCCGCTTTGGAGATAAAGGACTATTCGGCCATCTGGGTTTGGAAGCCATCAGTGGACAGGAACAAAACAGAGCTGTGCCCTCTAGCGGGGCTGGGAAACGGGGCGTTGTTCTCCTGTTCCCCAGGCCTGTTAGAATACAGGCCTCATGATGGCGGGGGCCCTATTCCGCCTGCTACCATCTTACCCTACGATGTTTCATGTTCAATTGGCCGGTGTGCATCACTTCCCGCCCCACAGAAGGTGAGCTCCAGGCCCAGCTCCTAGTGCAAAGCCTCAAGGGCATGTTTCTAGTGAGCGGAGGAGCAACTGAGAACTTTTAGCAGAGGAGTGACATGCTCTGACTTACTGTCTTAACAGGGTTCCTCCATGTTGAGAAGAAGCTGAAGGGCGAGTGGGAAGCATGGAAGGAAGGACACCTCCAGTTTGGAGGCTCTAGCAATATCTAGGCAGGTGACGGTGACTTGGTAGCAATGGCCACAGTCGGAAGTGGTCTGATTCTGGGTGTATTTAGAGGTAAAATCATCAGGATTTGACAAAAAATCACATGTGGAGTATGAGAAAAAGGGAAGAGTCAAGATAACTTTGAGGATTTTGATTGATTGTGCAGGTGTCTCTTTCTCCTCCATAAACTGGTTTGTTGAAGGGAATATTAAAACATCCTCCTTCCCAGCTATTGATTTAGGAATAGGCATATGACCTGATTATAGCCAATGGGATATGGCGGGCCATCCGCCGGGAGCTTCTCTATAAAAGAGAGTCATTTTCTCTTTCCTCTGGATATAGCAGTGCCTGATGTGATGCCTGGAGCATCTGCAGCTATCTTGTCACCAGCCTAAGGATGAACTGACATACAGAGGTTGGCAGAGCTCAGAGATGGAAAGAACCAGCATCCTGGTGACACTGGTGAGCCACTGAACCAACTCAGCCCAGCTCTGAACCTCTTCATTGTGAGAAAGTCTATTTCTGTTTAAATTTATTATCTTATTTGAGATAGCTTGAGGCAGAATTCCTGGCACTTACACCTTAAAGCATCCTGATCCAATATGCTCTTTTGTGGGTTTTACTACTTACCCTTTTTAGAACAAAGTACCAAAGGAATTGGGAATGTTTCCAATGTGTCCAAAACACCAGATTCTATGCTATAAGACTTGGTAGTTGAAGGAAAAAGATTTTCTAGGAGAAAAAACACTGGCTAGGAAATCAATTCCATGGTGATAGTAAGCAATAAGTTATATGTACATTCATTTATGACAAATCAGTTGAGGAACTATGAATGCAAAGCCATGGCACCCCAAAGTAGCGTTTTTTCAGCTGCAATTTGTGATTTACTAGTAAGTTCTAGAAACAATTTAGTGGGTCTAGAGTAGCATCTTAAAATTTGAATATAACAAATAGAATAGAATAAAATAGCAAATATCAGAGTACACAGTACAGTACATATCACCTTGTGGAACTTTTCATTTCAGTTATGTAATCATGTGTCTACAGAGGCATCATGGAAGGTGATGTCTTATTGTGGGTCATTCAGGGTACAAGGGTTTGGGAAATACTATCTAAGAATAAATTGAGGCACTGACCATCCAACTTTACACACCATAGCTCTCTAAATCACCAGCACTGACCAGATGAATTGTTTTAACTATACAAATAAATCCAACATCTTTTCTAATAAAAATCATTCTCATTATATGACTGTCATAAAACATTCCTTCTCCAATAAAAATAATGCCCCAGATGCATGAATCATCAGGGCATCCAGGACACTGAGCTGAGTCTTGTGAGTTCCGTGGGCTCGGAGCTGAGGAGTTTGGTCGGTAGCGTTGGCTCCAGCCTTCTCTCCCAGGAATCTCTTCTGCACGTTAACTTTGGTTCTGCCTGGGTCTTGTTTGTTATACTGATATTGGGGAGGACACAAAAGAGATTTGTTTCCATGGCATTATTGCTAAGAGCAATGGTGTTGATGTAGCTTCACATTAAAGCTGATTTATTTTCATTCCAAAGATATTAGAAATCTCCCAAATTCCAATTTTCAGGGCAGTGTGTTTTTCATTAGGAGGCCCCTCATGAGCCCTGCTTGTCCTGAAGGCTTCCATAGTGGCGTAAGGTGAGGGTCTGTCCTCTGAGACATAGTCCCCAATCTCAGCGCGGAGGCAATAGCCAGGTCTCTGCAGTCTCAGACCCGCCTTGGGCACGTGCTGCGGTGTCTTTCCATGTTCAGTCTCTGGGCCTGTCCCAGTGCCTACCACAAAGCCTATGCACAAGGCAGCCAGCCCACAAGTGTCACAGACTTGATTTCCCTGGGAACAGTTTTTAAACAGTGAGGGATATGAGCTGATGGACACGTGCTCTGACCTCCTGTCCTCCGGGGGACAATCAGGGCTAGAATTCTGTATACTTCTCGGAGCTCCTGGAGCAGCTGAATTCCCATATGTGCCGCTGACCCTGGATAGTGTGTTACGTGGGCCTTCCCTCCTTCCCTGTCTCACTCTGCCTTTTCACTCCTTCCTGCTCTTTGGGGTAATCTCCCAAACAGAATACCTGGACCCAAGTCCTTGCACGGGATTCTGCTTATAAGGGAACTGGAAGAGAATCTAAACTCAACAGAATCTGACTCGGGAAAAAACACAACTGAAGACATTATTTTGTGAACCTAAACAAAGCCTTTGCAGTATGATATGCTTATCTACAAATGTTTTTAAAAAGAACTTGAGGGAGTGGAGCTATCTTGGAGCAGTGGTTCTCAACCTTCCTAATGCTGCAACCCTTTAATACAGTTCCTCATGTTGTGGTGACCCCCAACCATAAAATTATTTTTGTTGCTACTTCATAACTATAATTTTGCTACTGTTATGAATCATAATGTAAATATCTGATATGCAGGATATCATATCAAAGAGGTCGTGACCCACAGGTTGAGAACCACCGCTGGATGAACAAAAATCAATTGAGGGCTTGGTGCCTGCAGCTCAACTGGATAAGGCACCAGCCACATACACCAGAGCTGGCAGGTTCGAATCCAGCCCAGGCCTACCAAACAACAATGACAACTACAACCAAAAATAGCCGGGCGTTGTGGCGGGCGCCTGTAGTCCCAGCTACTTGGGAGGCTGAGGCAAGAGAATCACTTAAGCCCAAGAGTTGGAGGTTGCTGTGAGCTGTGACGCCACGGCACTCTACCCAGGGTGACAGCTTAAGGCTCTGTCTCAAAAAAAAAAAAAAAAAAATCAATTGAGGCCAAAAGTTATAAATTAGTAGTGAAACTTCTTAATATTCTAGGATGAAGGGTAGATGTCCCTGAACCCATTTGTATGAGAGATGAAAAAGTCAAAAGTGGATGGGCAGAGAGAAGGAAGGAGTGAGGGGGGTGGGGTCTTGGTGTGTGCTACACCTTTTGGGGGCAGAACAAGATTGTAAGAGGGACTTTACCTAACAAATGCAATCAGTGTAACCTGGTTTCTTGTACCCTCAATGAATCCCCAACAATTAAAAAAAAAAAAAAGTGGATGGGCAGCAACCAAGAACTTAGGAAAGTGCCCCAGAGATATCCCAACACCAACCTACTCTTCAGAGATATGCCAACAAATGCTGCTGCCCTGCCATGCTACAGTGCGTCTGTAGGTCACACTGGGAAATGGAGAATGTGCAAGTCTACGTTGGGGCAGTCTTTCACAAGTAAAGATCCAAAAGAAAAGCAAAAGAAAAATCAGATAGAAAAATACAGTGATTTTAGAAATATGTCATTATCATTTTTAAAAATATTAAAAAATCTTAATGGCTGGGCATGGTGGCCCACACCTATAGTCCTAGCACTCTGAGAGGGCAAGGCCAGTTTGAGACCAGTCTGAGCAAGAGCAAGACTCCTTCTCTACTAAAAGTAGAAAAACTAGCTGGATTTTGTGTATGCCTGTAGTCCCAGCTTCTTGGGGAGCTAAAGTAAGAGGGTCACTTGAGCCTCAGAGTTTGAGGTTGCTGTGAGTTATGACGCCACAGTACTCTATCCAGGGTGACTGAGTAAGACTCTGTCTCAAAAAAAAAGAAAAAAAGAAAAAAAGAAAGAAAGAAAAATCCTTACTAAATTTGGAAGGCTAATGAGTTAAAAGCTCTAATGAATAAAATGTATGTAAGCGAACTGCAGCACCATTTGGCTTACTGAACCAATAATCTAAACGTTCCTTAGGAAAACTGGTCTGCTAAAACGTTAAAAACAGCTTACCACGTGTGATATTGCTTATTTTGCACTTAATGAATGCCTGAAATAGTACATTGCTGTAACCATGTAAAATCTCTTCTGGGCTTCTCTTTATGTTCTTTATGGAAAAGAAGGTATTTTTAAAGTGGTAAATCCTTGTTCAACCCTTTTAGAATGTCAAAAACGTTGCTTTAGTGACTTCTAGGTTAATGGCCTTCTGCTGTCCTGACACGTATTGACACAGTGTGACACACAAAGCTGAGAACCTGTAATTTTTTTTCTATATTTAACTTTGGTCAGGCCCTTATTAGTGTTAAGTCAAGTCTGGGTTTCTGAATTTCTAGGGAGCTGTAGAGGAGTTGGAAAAGGTCCAAAGAGAAATGACAGAAACCATTAAGAGGATGAAGGATAAGCCTTAGGAGGAAAGGTGACAGATGCTGAACTGGCTTCACCTTAAAAATTACAGGCCAAGGACTGATTTAATAACTTTTTTTCAGGATAGAATAGTTTATTTGAAGGAGGATGCTAGCTGACTTTTCTCTGTCTCTGTAGAGATGAAAACCAGACAAAATTGGATTAGAATTCAACAAGAGAGTTCTCGATGACCTAAGGCAGAACTCAGCTGCAAAGGTGATTAAACTCTGTCAGTACCGTCACCGGAGAGCTTTGAAAATGTGGTCAACAACCATGAGTTACGGGTAGTTTAGGAAACTCATTGGAGGAGGAAATCCCTTTCAACTCTGTGTCTCCACGGATTTGCATTCTCAGAATCCACATTAATAGGTTTAGTCAGTGTTCAGGAGAGAGTAGTTTTCCCAAACTGGGATACAAGGTGGCCAGAGTAATCATCTTCTATTCTAAAAGTAGAAAGATTCAACGTGAAATTAACTATTAGCCATATGCTAAAGTCATGCAACCCTAAGAGGTAGTTTGCAAATATTTTTAACAAAGCTAGCATTTCCCAAATTTCCTAAAGGGAGGAATGGAAACTGTGTTGAAACCTACCTAAAAGAAACTGAGATTTAATTATATGCCTTACACATCTACACATCTATTGAACATCTGCCATGTTTCAAGTACCATGCCAGGCACTGGGGATTCTAAGCCAAATAGGACACGTCACTGTCCCCTGGGAGTTTTACAATCTGTTGCGGAAAAAGACACTGGTTAATCCTGTGATAGAGAGAAATTCAACATGCTGTCGGAGCATGAGGGGGACCCCTCTTCCAGAAGGGGTGTTTAGGGAAAGTCTCCAGAAAAGGGGCTCTGGAGATGAGCATTGGAGACAGATTAGATGTAAAATTGGTAGAGGAGGGATTAATTGTAGAAGAAAGTGGATATTAAAGGAATAGCAATACAGGAAATGGACATGTATTCAGTGCTAATTATGTACCAGGCAGTACACTGAGTGCTTAATCATCGTGAATACATTTAATCATCAGGACTTCTCTCATTTATTCATTCCTGAAACGTTTGAGCACCTGCTCTGTTCTAGGAAATGTGCATACAATGGTGAGTCAAACCGAGTCTACCATCCTAGAGCTTAGTGCGATAAAGGATGCTAAACATTAACTGAGCAATCACATATGAACACTTCATTCTGATATTTTAAATAAGTTGCTGCAAATATGTGACATATTTACATGAAACAAAAAGTATACTACATCCTTTATATGTATATGTTTGTAAGTGTGTATGCACTTGTCAATGTACTTCAAAAATATTAACTACTCAGCATTTAAAATTCTCAATATACAAACCAGGCACCCTGATTACAGCTTAGAGCTGGGTAACAATGTCTGCCGAGCCCATGTTGGCCAATATCTTGAACATAAAATGTTTTCATGTTAGACCATTTAGCCTCTCTGTCTTTTTTCTCTGCCTTGTCAAAGATGTCCAGAATTGTCACTACATAGCTTCACTTGACAGTGTTTTTGTTTATTTGTTTACAAAAGAGTCTTTCAACCTTACGAAAACCCCTCTCTTATTAGTCTCTTGTTAGTGGTCCAGAAAATAACAGGGCAGATGGGAGGGAAATATTCCACACTTGTTGGTAGCAAACATGTTTTTATATAATGACAGGGTAATTTTTTTTTTTTTTTTTTTTTGCAGTTTTTGGCCGGGACTGGGTTTGAAACCACCACCTCCTATAATTGGGGCCAGCACCCTACTCCTTCCAGCCACAGGTGCTGCCCAATAGGGTACTTTTTAAATAATTAAATCAACATATTCTGCTTCAGTGGTATTACGGGTAATAAATAGAAAAATTTCATTTCATTTTTACAGCCCTAGACCTAAGCACTCCTCCTTAGTCAGGTCTGGTTAGAAATGGAAAGACATTACGAAAGATAATCAATTCTACTCTTTTTTTTCTTTTTTTTTTGAGACAGAGCCTCAAGCTGTCACCCTGGGTAGAGTGCTGTGGCATCACAGCTCACAGCAACCTCCAATTCCTGGGCTCAAGCGAGTCTCCTGCCTCCGCCTCCCAAGTAGCTGAGACTACAGGCGCCCGCC